>WUWR02000056.1:0-127809 GCA_009982885.2 Hyles vespertilio | reverse complement strand
TTTTAAAATAAATTATCAAGTACTAAAATACCACCGTTTTATTATAGCTCTTCGTTGTGCATCTATATTTTGTTAAGAATGAAATAGAAAAATGGAATGCATAGAAAGAGTACCAATTAGAAAATGTAATATATCTAATACTGAAAATGAACTGGAGATCTTAGTACATAAAATAGTTTGATGAATAACTAAAGTGTAGATTAAAGACGTCATAATTATAGTAAAAAAGATAACTGATAATTATTGTCCAACATTATGCATAAACTTGATTTTTATTGGTCCAATTATATTATAACACCAAGCACAATAAATAAGGCAAATATTGTTGAGCATTCTCAATGTTATAGAATCTCCGTGGACGGAATAAATTTTACAACAATCTTTTAATGATAATGTATTTAATGGATCTAATTTAAATTTACTAATATAGAATTTAATTTAATTTAATGAGAATAATTGATTATGAGTGGCATTTTTGACATCGCGGTCTAACTGTCAGTTAGTAGAATGTTGCTAACGACAATATTTTATAATTTATTGTGTAAATAATCCAGTATAGTATTATAAGTTGTGCTGTATTATAAGCTACATGATTGTAAACTCATTCGTAAAGATCATTGTATTTTTTTTTATAAACGACCGTGTTTGTTTCGTAGAAGTAATAAAAGGAATTTTACATCTTGCTTCAATTAAAATTAAGTAGTAGGTTTTAATTACAGCAATGTAATCACTCATTGACTAAAGAATGGCTAACAAGACTTTCAGCTCTTAACTATAAACATTGGGAAGTAAAATAGGTAAGCATCACAATTAAAAGTTTTTAAAGAAACTTTTCATACTCCTCTTAAATCTTGCCAAAATACTGATCAACTAAGTAGATAGTAGACAAATATATTTATCTCTGGCAAACACTAGTCTTATAATAGTCGTCATTGTTTATTTAATTATTATTTAGTTTCATCATTGGCATAGAGCATGGGGCGAGGTAAAAATCTAAAATTAAACACTCGAGAAAGAGAGAAACTATTGTGCGGCCTATACAGCTCGGCAGACTTTGCTTCGATCTTTTTTTACAATGTTTTCCCATTTTTATATCTTAGCTAAATAGGAATAAGCAATCCACGAGCTATTAACTCAATATAAAATTGAGTTATTGGAATTTGCTTTAATGAAATAACTTTTTTTGTCATAGTTACCTATAGTCTATGAGTCTACCAACCATAGACAATGTAATTTCCTATCTTTACCACCAAACACTGGCAGAATCTGAATTCAACCAATCTTATAAATAGTTGTCCCATGCTCTATGCAGTAGTATGTAGTTATATGAATGAGATGAATGATAAGCTAAAAGTGATGAAGTTACTTGTCTACTCGTGCGCCACGTTCTTCCAGTCTCGGTCGGATCTTGAGTAGCACTACGTCTTCTTCAGAATCAGTTTTCTGATGGAGCCAGTTCTTCTTCGTCGTAGTATGGTTTTCGTACTAAATCTATGGAATATAATAATATTTATTTACCGAGTTATTGAAAGAAACAATTCATATGTCGGTCATTGACCCATAAATTGGTAAGTTATAAATGAGCCAAATATAGAAGTTAGATGTAGGGCTGTTTTATAGTTGTAATGTTAGTTATCACTATGAGTTTTAATAACAGTTTATTTATACAGGGTATATCAAGACTGCTACCGAAAACGAAGCGGGTGGTAGTCTAAGCGACTTCAGACACAATGCAACAGAAAAAGTTGCAAAAAAAAGCGACATTTTTTTTTTGTTATTTTTTCCTATGGCCATATTTGGGTGGTAAATACATTTTTTCCTAAAATAATAGTGTATACCCTTTTATTTATAAATACTCTAAGGTATAAAAGAGTTTAAATTATTTATTTTAGAAGCAAAACTATGGATTTACCACCCAAAAATGACGATATTTAAAAATCATAAAAAATAATTGTCGCGTTTCTATGCGAAATTTTAAATTGCATTGTGTTTGTAGCCACTAAAACTACCACCCGGCTTCGTTTTCGGTAGCAGTCTTGAGATACCCGGTATACTAGTATTGTGTTTCTTAAACTTTTAGACACAAGGAACACATTTGACAAATAAATCTAGCCATTGATCAGGTTTCGTTGTTTTGTTATTATAGTGACGAAACGTAAATAAATAATGGGTCTTTCTATAAATAAATAGCAAATGTAAAAATTATTTTAAGGATGGACTTAGGATAATTCCGCGGATCACTTGGGATATTTCCAGGGACTACCAGTGGCCCACGGACCATTGCGCCGATTAAGAACCAATATACTAGTACGATATAGTGACTTTAATATATGTGATATTGGGGGGGAGCAAATATTTTGGAGAATGACCAAAATGTGATTACAACTTACATAATTTTGACGGCCGCCCCTAGACAGTCAATATTATTGTACACTAGTATGGTATATGCAAAAAAATACCGTATAGTAGGCAAGCCAAGTCAAAGATTTTGGTTGCATTACATATAGCATTTTTTAATCACTAGGGCGACGCCCTTGTACGTACATGCGTACACAACACACCTACACATAAGTAAACTAACCGTAGTTATTATCATCGCAGAGCGGTCGCTTGTCGTCGCTGGGTACCTGCGTGAACAAGTACTCGCGCCGCGCCTCCCGCCCGCGCTCGCGGCAACTGAAGCACCACGCCGCCAGCACCACCAGCGCCACGCCCACCACGCCTGCACGAACGTACAATCAAATAAATACAAACAACTGGTATGTACAGGGCGTCGCAGAACTAGACGCACCACGCCTGCACCAGTAGAACAAATGGATATACAGGGTGTCCCAGAAGTACAACACATCATTACACCTAACAGTCATATACAGAATGTCCTAGAACTAGAGCCAACGCTCCTCCATTACAACACATCAATACAGGGTATATCAAGACTGCTACCGAAACGAAGCTGGGTGGTAGTTTAAGCGACTTCAGACACAATGCAATAGAAAAAGTTGCAAAAAAAAGCGACAATTTTTTTTTGTTATTTTTTTCTTATGACCATATTTGGGTGGTAAATACATTTTTTTTCCTAAAATAATAGTGTATACCCTTTTATTTATAAATAATCTAAGGTATAAAGAGTTTAAATTATTATTTTAGCAAAAACTATGGATTTACCACCCAAAAATGACGATATTTAAAAAAATCATAAAAATAATTGTCGCGTTTCTTTGTGAAATTTTTAGTTGCATTGTGTTTGTAGTCACTAAAACAACCACCCGGCTTCGTTTTCGGTAGCAGTCTGATATACCCTGTATAAACAACTGGCATATACAGGATTTCTCAGAACGAGACACATCACGCCTGCACATATAAAGAGTGTCCCAGAGACAGACGATAAACCGGTAACCGGCGCTTTTTATTTTATTTAATTTATTTTCATGGAAGACTAACAGCTTTAAAATGATTATGTAACAGTTGGTACCACTTTGAAAACCAATTACAGTCTTCACGTATAGATACTGGTTACAAATTAATAAACTATTATATTACAACTGTTCACACGAGCAGCGACAGTATAACAACCATACAGGGCTGGGTACAAATTTGTGAAATATAGAAGTATATATATATAATAGTTTTGCAATACCTATTGTATGATCAGACCATATACGTCCCACAGGACACGGGCCTCCTCTACAATCGAGAGTAAAAATGAGAGTAGTTAGGACATATATTGTGGACTATATGGCCTAATGCGGGTTGATGAACTCACGTACCTTAGAAATTCTTATAAACGGTATGCAGGTTTCCTCACTATGTTTTCCTTTACCGTTCTAGTGCGTGGTGATTGACTATTGGTCCAAATATTAAGGAGCCCACACTATAGGACCCATGTAAATGTTTATCCCATGGTGCTTAAAACATTGACTTCTCCAGTTGTATATCTTTATATCGGAGGGTAATACCTCTTCTCAACTCAATATTTGTCACCTGCTTTGCTGCTATTTGTTTTTCTTTCTGATTAATTTCGATGCGGGCTAAAGTAAAGCTAGTGTGCCTAAGAGACTCGCCGAGTTCCGGAGCTCGGCGTCAAATTTTTATGTGCCACTGTTGATCCTGGCTGACAGGAGTTGCAAAGGTGGGTGTTATGACGGAAAAGTTTCTAAAAAAACCGGTCACCAAGCTTTGACGTCAAAGGAACCAAAAAAATATAGTCCTAGCCCCAATAGTTTTCAAAATACAGCCTTTCTAGTGAAAATTGACTATATGTTTTTTTCACTGCATCGTTATATATATTATTATTATTTTTGAATATGTATTTATGAATTGATTATGTAAGTTTATCTTATAGTATCATAAAAGCACCGTCAATGTTAACCACTCATCTCCTCTTCTTGCACGGTTGTCTGGAAGAGATCGCTATTAGCGATAAGACGCCGTTTTTTAACACTTATTTGTTTTTTCTCTTTTTATTTTTGTAATTGCTTTGTGGTGTTTTAAATAAAGAGTTGTTATTATTATTATTATTATTTTAGTAAGTACCTGCAAGCATGACGAACACAAGTCTCGGCATGCCGAGTACGTTGTCATCACCTTCTAACTTAAACAGCACGTTTGGAGTCAAGTTCTCTACGCTGTTAAGCTGAAAACAATAACCAGGCATGTTATAATCTGCAACATCTGAAGAATGCTAGAATAATCGAAAAACAAACAGTTCACTTTCAAGTGCTTTGCTGGGTACATAAATAGGAGCAAAAATTAAACAAAAAAAAACAGGGAAGAGCAGGGTAAAATTGGCCCAACTTATAATAGGTCCGAAGTGGTAAAGCCACGCTGTGGTCAATTATGATTCAGCATGAATGGGCTGGCACGTCCGGGTGGTTATTACTGTCTCACAGAAAATCGATTTAAAGCGACAACTTAGCAGTCAAATTTCCTCCAGTGAGGGACATAGCCAGATATCCATTCGCCTGATGGTAAGCGATACGATTAACTCATAAACAGCAGCAACATTCCACTGCGCGCTCGCCATCCTGAGACAAGGTGACATAAATTTTACGATAACCTCCAAACTTAAAAACACTTTTCTTTCGGCCATGGGCTCTGGTCTATTACAATTACTCATAAGACCTAGTGTAAATATCCTTTACTCACAACAATATGCCGCTCCCTAGTGATGTATGAGTGCAGCGCGGTTGCCATGACAACCTCCTTGCCCTTATACTGCAACGGTAGGTGATGAGGAACCTTCCGTTGTCATCGCTGGTGTTAGTGGCCACGACAGACCTGCTCCAGGCTGGCGGACTGTCACCACCGCGTTGGGAAGGGGGTTGCTGTTGCGGTCTAGAGCTAGACCTGGAAAATTAAAAAAAAATTGAATGTAATTGCATGGTGGCCTGTGGTGAACGGACTAGACGCGGCTGCTGATGTTCAAGGTGGTCGCTGGTTCGAATCTCAGGGCACACCTCTGACTTTTCCGAGTCATGTGTGCTGTTCAATCATCACGCACTAAACGGTGAAGGAAACATCGTGAGGAAATCTGCATACCATAGCAATAAATAAATAACACCCAACAGTCACATACATAGTCCTGACCCCCACTAATATCGAGTATTGTGTCGTGGGTATCAGGAACTAGAGAGACTTTTCGGTCTCACGAACACCCAGACCCGGAAGAATTATTTGTGGGCCGCACAAACATTTCTCTAATAAGTTTGTGTTGTATATTATAGTTATTTACCAGTGATATATACGACGTTTTCGTTCTGATCGACGTGTATCTCCTCGAACTGTCCACCGGGCACGCTCTCCGCGTTGACTCGCTTCATGACGATGTCTTTGCGTTTTCAACACGCCGTCCACCACGCGCCATGTCAGCATCTATAACAAAGGTTATAGTGTAAGACAATTAGATATTATGTTAATGATACAAAGAATACGAAGCTTCCCTATAAAAATACCAATTGTTATCAATTCATATTTTTGTGTAAATTTATTATGCGTGCTTGAAAAGAGTGGCGGGTAGATGAGAGCTCAAAACCGGGATGGTTGGATTTTACTTGACGAGGCCTACGTACAGTGAATGGCGACAGTCTCAATAATTACCTGGTCGAGGTCGTTGTGGGCGCGGGACGATAACGTTTGTACTCATTTGGCGGTAGAGTGAGGCGGAAGGTGCGCCATGTTGTGCCGACACTGCTTGCTGTCGCTGCACCCCGCGCACGATGAGAACTGCGTCACGCACCGGCTGACCCAGCTCGTTCTTCACGAAACCTACCACGCCTGAGGAAACAAAAAAAAATCAATTATTGAAAAAGTCTTGGGCAAAAAAAAATCGACTAAAAAAATTGTCAAGAAACCTACCACCACCTGGTGAAGCAAAAAGTAGTAATAAAATACAGGGTATATCAAGACTGCTACCGAAAACGAAGCCGGGTGGTAGTTTAAGCGACTTCAGACACAATGCAACAGAAAAAGTTGCAAAATAAAGCGACAATTTTTTTTTATTTATTTTTTTGCTATGACCATATTTGGGTGGTAATACATTTTTTCCTAAAATAATAGTGTATATCCTTTTATTTATAAATACTCTAAGGTATAAAGAGGTTTAAATTATTATTTAGCAAGAACTATGGATTTACCACCCAAAAAATGACGATATTATAAAAATAATAAAAAATAATTGTCGCGTTTCTATGCGATATTTTTTAATTGCAAGGTGTTTGTAGCCACTAAAACTACCGCCCGGCTTCGTTTTCGGTAGCAGTCTTGAGATACCCGGTATATTTTTTTGTTAACTTTATTGCGCATAAATAAACAAATTCCAGTGTGAAAATATATACACAAAAAATACAAATGGCAATGTTATTGCTCAAAGCAATGTTTTAAAGATAATCAAACTAATTTATTAAAGTCAACGTAAAAAAAACTTTCGATATAACCCAATTCTTACTAGTTTCCTGTTTTCAAAACAATATCGCCTTTAAAAAACTTAATACATTTTATGTTCTTAAGTATCAAGCGTGTAGGACACTATTTATTTTAAATACTGTAATATACTAATACTTAAGAATTTAAAGTAAATAATATTTTTGAAATTTAATTTCCTACGTTCAAATATAAATTAATCTATGAAAAGATAATAAATTGTATTATGCACATACCTGTATTAAACTGTTCGACAAACTTCATAATACCCTGCAGATTATTCCTCCAAACCCATCCGATTTCGTCTTCAGTAGGCATTTTGCAGCAACTCAGCCCGACAGATATAACAACAGTATTGAATCTCTCACACAACACATCTATAAGGTCACCATGTACGGGATTCACGTTAACCGGTTCACAATTGTACTTATCACTTGGAGTCCTGCTATCCTGGTACCATCTTCGCGAATTTCTCATACACATTCCTCCCCAATTCGGGATACGAAACGTCCTCTGTTCCCGAAGCCAATTCTAGAATCATATCGTACTTCTCAGCTTTTAGTAACTCTATGAATGCTTTCTCCCTGGTGTAATTTGTTAATGATTCAAATCTTTATTAGTTATGTAGCTGTAAAGGCTATCTCCAAATTGTTCTTCTAAGGGGTCGATAGCACACCTGTCTGTGCCGTTGAATTGTTTGAGTATTTTTGGATATAGTTCGTCAATATTAGGTATGAAGTGTAGTACTGTGTTTTGGAGTAATCTCTTGTGTATGGGTTATCCTATGGTGTAAGCTGTGGCCGATGTGTCGAGCGAAGTTTAACAGCATTTCTTGGCCTAGTGGTTGCGATGCGTAGAACGATCCCATTATCGCCAGATGGAATTTTGTTTCCTCTGGTGAGCCCACCTGAAAAAGTATTAAATTTTATGTTATTATCATATCTAGATAGTAGATACACATAAAATCACGTTATATATACATATTTCGGCAAATGTATAAATCTCAACATGTTATAGGTGAGAGCCTATGGCCATGTCATATACTGTACATATAAAAATCGAACCAACTGGATCCCATTCTGATTGGATTCTCCGACCATCAGAAACTAAATCTTTGGGTTCTTAGTTCATATATGCTTGCCTACAAAGGCTCCACTATTCGATTATAGAGCCGAATAAGATTGAGCAAGGCTCTAGTCTTAACCTTGGCCTAGATTTAGTCTAAAAAGTTGGTAATCCACGTCACCTGATCAGTCATCTTGAGCTGGTGGAACCTGGAGGTGAGCATGCTGTCTCCGGCGCGGAACTCCGCGATGTCGGGGTACTTGTTCTCCAGGTCTGAGAGGAGGGCGTACAGCTCCAGAGGCTTGTGGTAGCGCGTGCTCATTATGTTCTCTAGCACACTGCGGGAAGGATAAAAAATATAATTTGAGAAGCTGTGTGCTGTCACCACGCACTAAAACGGTGAAGGAAAACATCGTGAGGAAACCTCCATATGATAGCGATTTAAAATAATTTCTGTGGTAGGTAAAGTGGTGATGGACTATATAGCCAAACCACTCCCCATCGTATTCTCGATTGTAGAGAAGGCCCGTGCCCCGCAGTGGGATGTGTATGGCTGATACAGTACAGGCTGTAAGATCAACTACGCAATGTTTTTGTTGTTTTAGCTTAGAATATTTATAATCCCTTCAAAAACATCCTGTAAAAAAGTTCCAAGTCTCCCAGCTCAGTTTTTCTACCGCAAAAGATGTGAGATCCATGTAATACCAAGTCGATTAATTTATTTAGTCCTTGCTTATGGGACCTTCTGTATAAAGTTATTACGTAAGTTATTATCATATCAATATTAAAAATTATTTACGTTGTAAATAATAAAATAAATAAATAATAATTGGCCTATATGTAATCCTATACATTTATATGGGATTACAAAGTTATTCACGCAGTTGGTGTATCTAGACAACTAGACAGAAAATTAGGAAATGTTAAATTTTCCCTTAATTAGGCACTAAATACTAATTATATTCTAAATTTGAAGGTTCTATGTCTGCTAGAAGTGCCTTAGGACTTTTCATGATCGGTCAGTCAGTCAGTAAGTGACAAAATTACGAAAGTTTGACAAGTTATAAGTCTTAAACTACTGGTTCAAATTGAATAAAATTTTAAAAATACCGGTGTTACACAATGCTTGCTTAGTAACTGAAAATTCAGGCTTCTTGCTTTAACCACAACGATGTTATGGGGGGTTGAAAATGGTCTGAATTGCTTCGAGAAAAGGATGGTACGACTGGCCGCTTTTTTAGCTCGACTGGAGGGGGCACTGCCGTGCCCCCAGATATAAAGGACTTCACAAACGTAGATAAAATTGGTGGTTGCCGTGCCAGCTTTTTCTGCCCTCCTATTGGCTGACATTTGACAGGTTGCCCAACACATACGAATTATTTGAAAAGATATATATTTTTATTGATAATTCATTTTTTGATTCATCCGTTCGTGTTCCTTCAGTTTTGAGAGGATGGACTGAATTTGCCCTTCAGTTTTTAATATTTTAGTCTGAACTTATATTTGACTTTTGCCAAGGACATTTTAATCTATATTTGATCTAATATTAAGGTAATCTATGAATAGAATTGTTGGGTGGAATGTAAAATTGTGTGACTGGGGTGGAATGTTAAATCTATATGTTGCTTTGTTTTAAAGTCTGCCAACCTGCACTAGGCCAGCGTGTGGACTATAAGGCCTACCACTCTCCAATCGTACTTTTGATTGTAGAGGAGGCTAGTGCCCTGCAGTGGGGACGTATAAGGACTGATAAAAGAAATATATATGTATATGTTTCTTTTGGTAGTGATTTATAGTTATATTTTGTGTACGTGAGATGTTGCACAAATATGCTTTACATAATAATGATTAATTAGTTAGAAAACACAGACAGTTAGTGAATAAATAACACAAATGTTGCATGCGTGATAATTTTAATGATAGAGTGCATTGTTAGGAGTTATATTATTAACAACATTTAAAGATTAAATTAAAATACATTGAGAACAGCACATGAATAAAAACAAAAAAGTTATTACATAAATTAAAAAAAAAAAATGTTTTGATCAAATAATTATATAGAATCTTAACTACATAATATAAAGTCATAATATACAGATAAATATACCATCATACAATGAATAAATAATGTATTCACATATATTAAGGATAGAAAATAACATAAAATGAAAAGACAAATGTGTTAAAACTAAAATAGCTGGTTTAATATACAATTGGACCATGCTGTACTAGAAATAATCCAGCCCAAAAATTAAATTTAAGCAACTATTATACAACAATGAAAAATCATCTGTATTCAATGTTTAGAAGACTGATTTTAGTTTGACAAATTAAATTGTCACGATTATCGCTGAGTAAACCGTCACCAAAATAGATTATATGTTCAAAACTCATCAACTCTCGCCAATTGTACTGTATTATAGATTAAGCATTTTGTTTTGTCTTATGTACAATAAACAGTAGTAAATAAATAAAAGTAAAACTTGATAATTTTTTGGTCGGATCATTTCTGCACATCTTGGAGCAAAATAATATTTCTAAAGTTTTGATATGTTTCGTCGGTGTGTAATGGATAAATACCAATGTTTTTATAATTATGATGGAAGCTTTGCGTTTCGTCTTATTTCATGCATAAATGAAGTTCGTGCACATACACTTACGCATGCTAGGGAATCTTAGGGAATCTTGGTAGGCTTTAAACCTAATGTATTGATTTAATATTTAAAATCTATTTAGTTATCGAACATTTTGAACCTTTGATCGACTTTTTCTTTCAGTTTGAGCGAAGACTATAAACATATAGACAGTATTAAAATGAATTTATATTACCCCAAAACCCTATAATTATAATACCTATATTTTAAAATCAAATGTAACAAAATACCAACTACCCACAACCCAAAAAAATATTTTAAAATATTCCAACCATCTAACCCCTCATATCTCACCATGTGTAAAAAAAATAATATATTTTTAAGTACACAGTTGTAGTATTCATTGTAAGTAATATTGTTGGCTTACCGAAAGTCGTACGCAGATGACCAGTGCTGCGGGTCGGCCGCCATTAAAGTGAAGTTGAGGCTCACCGAACCGTTCTCTGGAACCGTTACTTCTTCTGTTACGCTCTCGTATCTGTAATGCAACAAAATTTCATTATATAAGCTCAGTTTTCACCCTTATTTCACTGCAACGACACACCCTGTATAAGCTCACTTCTCACCCTTATTTCACTCCAATAAACACCCTGTATAAGCTCACTTCCACCTTTATTTCACTCCAATAAACACCCTATATAATCTCACTTCTCACCCTTATTTCCCACAATAAAAACCCTGTATAAGCTAAGTCTGTAATCTGTATGCAAGCCGCTTCCTAAAGGTCGTTGTGAAGATCCTTGGGGGAGGCCTATGTTCAGCAGTGGATTCCTGTAGCTGAGATGATGATGATAATGATGATAATCCAAGTTCTCACCCGTGTTGAACCGCAGTAACACATCCTATAAGCTCAGTTCCCCTCTTATTTCACCACAATAAACACCCTATATAATCTCACTTCTTCCCCTTATTTCACTGTACTAAACACCCTGTATATCCATTTCTCACCCGTGTTGCACCGCAGTAATATTATAAGTGCTGGCATGAGTAGTCTCCAGTAGTCTCCGTCGGCGGCCGCGCGTACACTGTGCTGTATGCCCGCCTACTAGGATACGAGCGCGGATAAAGGGTTGCCGATGTGGCTGTGAACGAATCCGCGGACGCCTTGTGGTACCTGGAGACGAATATCAGGGTCAGATTCAGTTAAAAGTTGAAGTGCATGGTCTGTTGGTAAAGGATTAGACAAAATTAGGAAGATTGAAATAAAAAATATTTAAATTAATTAATTATATAATTGTAAATTAATGGTAGCTAAGTTGTAAATGTCACTGAACGAATGACTATACCTCAGTTCCGCCCCGTAACCATGAGATGGTCTAGTACTGTTTCCATTCGTTTATTTTATTTTTGACACATCGAGTACTGAATCAAATAGTGATGGCCTGATGCGTTTATCGAATCAATTTCTTATAACAAACGATTTTATTTTTGAACAAGTTTAATCGATTTATACATATTTATTTTTTGCTCCATGCATTGTTTTATAAAACTTCAGGGATATTTAAGTTACTTGATTTAATAATTATATTAAAATAAACCATTTACTCATGTTAAGTTAATATTTCTTATCACTTCCGTCGGCCAATAGTAATGTTGTTAAAAACAATTGTGAACGGCAACACTGGGCAGACAGGTGACGCGCGCCGCCATTTTGTGGTCACTCACAACGAGACGCCCGCGGCCCGTGCTAGTGTTTTCCGTTCGCTGAATTTTAATTCACATTTTTCATACGTCGAGTTGAGTATTTATATTCCTCCGTATTGTTTTACCCGTGAATTCCTACATTTGGTTGAATTGAGAACATCGTACCTGCCTTCATCACTTTCAAAATGCCTAAAGGAAAGGTGCTTAAAGGACAAACAAGGGAGTTTGTGTTGCGACTTCATGAGTACTTTGAAAGGGAAAGCCGTAATGGTGGGACCTCTTATACCAGTGACTCAAATCAGAGACCGTGTTTCAGCAGCATTAGGTATTACTGCTCCAACAGTTTCAAAAATAATTAAAGAAGGCTACGGCAGTAGGTGGCATGGAACAAAACAAGCCATCTACACCTAAGAAAAAACGTCAGCCCTTTAAAGTGACAGCAATTGACAGTTTTGATGGTGATGCTATTCGTCGTCATATATACGATTATTACCAAAGAAAAGAGATTCCTACTTTACATAACCTAGTACAATCTCTGAAAACTATGGGCTTGTTCCGTGGTCAAAAGTCTTCTTTGGCGAAGGTATTGAATAGGATTGGATTCCAATACAAAAAATGTGACAAAAGAAAATATTGATGGAACGCAATGATGTTGCTTTGTATCGATGCGAATTTTTAAGACAAGCTAAAAAATAGAAGACTGGTCGAATGTTGTTTTCACGATGAAACTTGGCTCAATGCGAATCACACGGTATCAAAACTTGGACTGACAAACACTGCTAGCTCCTCGACCGCAGTGCCAATGGGAAAAGGTGAAAGAATTATAATTTGTCATGCAGGAACCGCAAAAGGATTTGTGCAGATGCCCTATGTTAGCTTTTAAATCAATAAAACAGGGGATTACCACGAAGAAAATGATTCCGAAGTATATGAAAATGGTTCGGGAAATGTTATTGTCACTCGAACAGCCATCAACAATATTATAGATAATGCGTCCTATCACTCTCGGCAAATTAACAAAATGCCAACGCAAGCCAGTAAAAAAAATGAAATAATAAACTGGCTCCGTAACAATGGCGAGGAGGTGGACGAGTCCCTATTAAAAGTAGAGTTACTTAAATATTAAAAATGAGGGAAGCAGCCTAAACGATACGTTATAGATGAAATGGCTGCAGAACATGGGCACACCGTCCTTAGATTCCTCCATATCATTGCCAGATAATGCCATAGAGCTAATATGGGCGCAAGTGAAAGGGATATGCTGCGAGAATAAATACAACTCCTCCTTTCACCGCAAACAAAAATGCTGGAGTTGCTTAAAAATGCGTGTGAAAATGTGACCGCCTCATAACTGGGCGAGTGTCGTAATAAGACGAAGAGAAAGAAATAATGTCTGATTGGGATCGCGATGTCGCATTTGACAACTTACCATGCACTCATTAATAATTAGTGTTACTGGGGATACGAGTGACGACGACGCCGATTCCGACGGAAACAGACGATTGTTTATAAATAAAAATATTAACAAATTACCTTTTAGTTGTTTTTAATTATTAATCCTTAAAGTACTATGAATTCCAACATGGTTAACTGTTTATTACAAGTAGGTACTAAACATTATTTTCGTTGTAATCATTGTAATTATTTTAAATTAAACTCTTATTAAAAGTCACTTCCATACGTACTACCTTTATTCATATTAATTAATTTGCCGCAAATACATTCGATCCTATATTGGGTACTATATTACGTTTAACTGTTTTCATTAGCATTTTAATGTAATTTTATTTCAAATGATTCCGATTGATTGATTCTATTCAAAATCGTTTTTGTTATCTGTGGTCATTCGTTACGAATGGCACAACTCTAAGTGGGCGTTACCCGTCAAGAAAGTATCTACTTTTATTTCAAAATATTGTTCTACTATAATGTCGTACTTTATAGGCGTGAACTGTCAAAAATAAAATAAACGAATGGAAACAGTATAATGGTCGAAATAATTTTATTTCAATAAACTAAATTAATTTGAACAGATAAATTAATTACCTGTTCTATGAACTCAAGCAGCGCCTCCCTGTTATCCTGCCAGTATGTGGGCAGGTCGGTGGCCGGCGGGAACTTGTGGCATCCAGCTCCAGCGTGAGCTCCATGTCGCTGGTGTGCAAGTAGCTCCAGTCCTGCATGCCGCCAGTTAGCACGTACCTGATGAAACACAAGTGTTATTCACTCTCTCCCACCTCTCTCTCTCCTTTTATATCTCCCTCTCTCCCCCCTCTTCTCCTTTTCTAACCCCCATCCCTCACTTCCCCTCTTGTACCCTAGTGTTGCTATCTTCCCCCTCACCCCTTTTCTCTCTCCATCTCTCCCCCCTCCCCCTACCCTTCTCTACCTCCATCTTCTTCCCTCCCCGCTACCCCCTTTCTATCTCCCTCCTCTATCTCGATATGAAGAGTACTGTTGTTCTAGGCATATTTCCTCGGTCTCTCTCTCTCTCTAGGAATTTTCACGTGTCACTCTGTGTCCTCTCTAAATGAAGAGTACTGCTGGATTTGTACCTCCCCAAAGGGATATTTATGAGATTATATGATGGAGTGGCCTGCGTCCCAGCTACTTTACTACAACTTTACATAGGTCCAGATTTTTGGTGGAAGATAGCTATACTTTCTCTTTTCTAAGCTTTGTTTGTAATTGTAGTATAACATATATAACAGAAAACTACAGTAAGAGCGGTATCGATAATCGGTAACCACTGATGATGTGCGTCCCCTCGTCCCACACTTCTCTCATACCTCGGATTGCCATGTCGACCTGTCGCGTATTATAAGTATGGGATGAAAGCAGATCATAAGATTGTATACACTTACCATTTAGCACCATTTGTAATTCCTTCAGGGAAGATTGGATCTGAGACTTTCTTACATGGCTGGCCCAAGTGCATTTTCAGATGAGCCTACAAAAATATAATTTGTTATCTATATGTACTGCATTAAGGTTCGAAATGTCTTTCAAATCAAAAGATAATATAATATAATCAATTTATGAGAATAATTTATGTTGCCGGGGTTGCAATTTGCCTGTGCCTTTTTTTTTGTTTCTATACCAAAACCAAAAAAGCTAACAATAGGCGTGACGATAGTATCAAAATATCAAATATTTTATGATGTTAGGGAGAAAAACATATTAGAAGGATTTAAAACGTTGTTTTAGTTTTAATCCAGAATTGGAGATTAACAAGATTTTCAATAAAATAAAGTATAAAATATAGCAATCGGCCATTTTGGCAGAAACGCCACGACGCATGACGTCACGCCTATGTAAACATGCCGTAACATTACCAATTTCTTTAGAATGAATGTGGAATGTGAACTTTACCGGAACCACTTATAGACTTTAGAATTCATTTTTATCAACGAAAATATGATTTTTTCGTTATTCTTTCTTTCGTCTGCGCATAGACACAATGACATGTTTACCTAGTGGTGACGTTATAACGCACGCCATGACACCTACTAGCTTTTTCTGTGCACTATTGAAAGATATTTAGAAAAATGGCTTAAAACTATGTTAAACCTTTATTAATTCTTGAAATATATAGATTATTTCGTATATAATAATGTGTATCTATATTATAAAACATGATTTTAAATAATTCGGTCTTGCCTATTGAACCCATGTAGTATTCTTTTAAAGTTCCAATATCTGTCAAGATAATGAGAAATCCATAAATCTTAAATTCTGTATAACATCTGAAAAATTAGGAAATAAAATATTTATTAAATGAAATTTATAAACAAATAATTTAGACATACTCACATCAGAATAAACATGGGCAAGGTGAACAAACAGCGGATTATCCGGGGACAAGTATTCCTCCCCCGTCCGCATCTGAGGGTTGCCGTCGTAGGGGTAGTTGGCGACCAGCGCGCCCCCGTGCAGATTAGCTGACAGTACAAACGGGATGGACAAAGACCAGTTCATCACAGCGGCCACTTCTGGCTCCTGGACCATGTTCTCCTGGGAAAAAATAGATTCGTTTGTAATTCGGTTAAGCTGTAACAAAGGATGGAACATATTGGTTTGTATAAATTGACTTATACAGGGTATATCAAGACTGCTACCGAAAACGAAGCCGGGTGGTAGTTTAAGCGACTTCAGACACAATGCAACAGAAAAAGTTGCAAAAAAAAGCGACAATTTTTTTTGTTATTTTTTTCCTATGACCATATTTGGGGGGTAAATACATTTTTTCCTGAAATAATAGTGTATACCCTTTATTTATAAATAATCTAGGGCATAAAAGAGTTTATTTATTATTTTAGCAAAAACTACTGATTTACCATCCAAAAATGACGATATTTAAAAAATCATAAATTAATTGTCGCGTTTCTTTTCTTCGCAAAATTTTTTAGTTGCATTGTGTTGTGTAGTACACTAAAACTACCACCCGGCTTCGTTTTCGGTAGCAGTCTTGAGATACCCAGTATTATTAATGATAAGAGTGTCTCGAATCCAGAACAACCGTAAATGGCTTTTGTGATACTTAAATATGTGCACTTGTTTTTTATTTTAAATGATAAATAAATAAAAATAAAAAAAACTACAATTCCTGTGGTGAGTTAAATGTTCTTTTGAAACGCATATTTGAATGGGTGACGTCAGCTGTGAGACCACAAAGACTCTGGTAGTTTCGTACAACCCATGACATAAGACATAGAACCTTCATGTGGGGTCAGGCATAATATGTGCGTACAAATTGATATTGATAAACGCATGCGCACTCGAGATCGTTCATTAATAAAATAATTACTGATGGTATTTTCTTGGTTTCCTCATTACAATTGTAACACATTCCAAAGCGTCGATAGTCTTAATCTTTAACGATCCAAAGAACTGTTGAAATAGTGCGTGGTGGCCTGTTGGTAAACGGACTAGACGCGGCTGCCCACATGTTCACGGTGGTCGCGGGTTCGAATCCCAGGGCACACCTCTGACTTTTCGGAGTCATATGTGTATTGATAATAATCAATCACCACGCACTAAAACGGTGAAGGAAAACATCGTGAGGAAACCTGCATACCATAGCGATTCATAAGAATTCCTATGGTATGTAAGTTAACCCGCACTAGGCCAGCGTGGTGGACTATATGGCTAACCACTCTCAATCGTATTCCTCGATTGTAGAGTAGGCCCGTGCCCTCAGTGGGACGTAGATGGGCTCATACAGAATATCCAATTTTTACCGTTCATCAGTAACAAATCATCGTTTTCTCTATTTGCCATAATACCCTATTACCCCGCAAATTCTTTAATAGCGACAAACCATTGACGTAAAAAATGCCTTCGTAATCAACTATTTCCGCTAATAAAAACTGTATTTACCTTATTAGTCTCAAACTGGTCGGGGAAGTTTCTATTCAGATCGATCTTGTGTGCGTTGTCCTTCCTTTCAAAACTGCTGTAATCAACCTAAATTATGTTGCAATTTTTATTTAGGCATCGGTCACCTTCAGAATGTATTATAAGTACATAAAATTCAGAATAGAATTTTATAAAATAAAGTATCATCAAATTTTACCTTTTTTTCACAGAGTCCCATACAAAAAAAATATTTTTTAGTGGACTTCAAGTTCATTTCTCCAAAAGCTCCGGTCTTGTGTCTCATTATGTTTATATTTATTGAAAATATATATATTTCTCTACACAAAGTAGGTTTCATCGAGGGGACAAAAATCTTTGCACTGATACTAAGTTTCATAGTTAAATTGGGGATTCTCCTTCGACCTACATTAAATTTTAGTGTGCGACATGAAAAAAATTGGGCGTCATTAAAAATAATACGAACCAAAAGTCGATTACTTCCATTTGGCATTTTTAAATATATTGTAATTCCACTAGATTAAACCAATACAAAAATCCCACTGACCAACAAAAGCCTTCTCATAGCCATCAGGGTTCATACTGGTCATTAGATGTATCCTGGTATTGTTGAGTCAGTTGCGTTGAATCCTCTCATCTCCACTGGTGTACTGTTGGCACAATATTTGGCCAGGAGTAGCAACATCTCCCGCCCCACAACCTCGTTGCCGTGCATGTTGGCTATGTATTTGAACTCGGGTTTGCCTGTTGGGGACAATGTTTGGTAATTAAACCAAAGCGTAAATAAAAGTGTTCGTAGCTTGGGTGTACTCAGTATTCAGAAGAAGGGAACAAAAGAGTAAAAAAGTAGTTTGTTAAGTAGCAATAATTTGAAATGTGGAGATTTTGGGATATGTTCAACAGTGGACTTCAATGTGGCTGAAGAAAGAGAAAGAGAGAGAGAGAGCAATTTGAAAATGCTTATCACTTCCTTAACCTTCCCATCTAATTTAAGCATGACCCTGCCAGTGTAAGAATATTCAATAACCTTAAAATAAATAACCATATTTTATTCTTCATTCTTTTTCATCCTTCATTTAAGTATGGTGGAGGTGGCGCAATCTTGCTCTAACTTGTAAGGCCATGCCCATAATGTTCATATTTTTGTATCATGGCTCTAATAAGTTACTGAAATGTACCTAAATGTAAGGGAGGGCAGGGCAATCTTAGTATCACTTGTATAAAAGACCATATCACCTTTGATAAAACCGACAATTGTAATTTGTACTTTTCATGTTTTAGAATTTACAAATTTTATAAAATAAATCGCTCATCAATCACAATCCCGCTAATACAATCAATACTTATACAATATCACAATCCCACCAAAATAAAATTCACTCATCACCCAAATACCACTCATCCAACTTACCAGGCACATGAACTCCAGGATTCCTGGTCACCTCCAGAACATACAGTTTCCCGGTCCCTCCACAGACTTGCCGATGCTTCTCAGCCGCGTGATGTTGGGATAGGCTGAGTTGAGGTCTCGCAGGAATGCCTCCATCTTCCCGTAGTCGTGGTGCACGAAGTCCTCTGCAGACATACCGTCGATGGCGTGACGAGCCCTCCTGTTACTCTTCTGGAGATTTGCCCGGGGCTTTTTAAATATCGAAAAGGATTTTTTTTGTGTTTGTGCAGTGGTTTTGTACAAAAAAAACTATTAACACACGCTAAATTTTACTTTGGTTGTTCGAGTTTATTATCATTAATCAGACTACTCATTAAATTGTCTTTAAGTTAAACTTTTATTAGAAATTTCACTGCATAATTATCGTTAAAAAATATTACTTTTATTTGTTACATTTTAGTTTATGTTAATATAATTAGATATTTTTTAATCTTTTCATCATTAAAAATACAAAGTACCATTGAAATATTTTTTTACTATAGCAAGGTAGAATTTACTGTACATGTATGTGTGTAGTTAGTTCTTTATTCATAGAGCGATTTTGTATATACATCGATGTTTTTATTTTAATCGAGAAAGAAAATTACGAAGCTTAGGAAAGAAAACGGGCAAATCAAGAGAGAGTGACTGAAGTAACATAAGAAGATACCAACACAAATGATTAACAAAAAGCCAGACCCGTGGTAAAGCAAAGCAAGATTCATTAGTTACACTAAATAAACCTAGATGGCGCTAAAACCAAATTTACCAGACTACCCTCTTTAAAACAACGATTAATGTGAATAAAACGAAAATGAATCTTACTTTAACGTGATCGGTGTTAATTAAAACAATATTTTGTTATACGCAAGTGTAAAATTTTATTATAATACTTTACATAATATTAATATTGAATGAAAAATCCAACTACCCACAAGCGAATCGTATGACACAAAACACATCCAAGATTGTATGTTGCAATAATAAAAACCCATATTAAATGATAATTATTTAACAAATATTTAGATAAACACAACTAAAGATTTGATAAAGTTAATTTGAAAATATTAAAAAGAAAATTACAGTGAACATTTTGTGTATCTTTCGAAATAACATATTGCATAAGTTATACCAATACCCCTCTTTACATATTACACAATGAATATACTATAATATACCCAACTAAATATTATTAAAAATAATGTTATGGATTCTACAAACTAAGGACAGATTTAGTAATTGCAAAAGGAGATGTGCTATCTTGGGCCGTTTTGTGTACGTCTAATACAAATTCTAGAAAAAAATGTGGAATTCAAATAAAATACATTTAGATTTCTTGGACAACAGGGGGCTTTATACAAAAATGTGATTGTTTTAGTACAGAAGCAATATTTTCTTCTATAATCTGTCCTCCATGATGCCTAATTGTCATTTCGTTCAAAAATGCGCGAACCCATTATCTTTAACTTGAATATGTCTTATTTTTAAAACCCCCCTACAAATTATAATTATTGTCTATATTTCTTTTTCCATATTCTTCGCTTTTTAAAAGACGATATATGTTGTTAAAGAAGTCACTTTTACTATTTTATTTATGTTACATGATTTTAGTTTAAGACGAAAATGTTTAACTTGACAGCAATTGCAAAACTCTGGTTTATCTGTCTACGTCTGTGGCCGTATGTTCTATGTGTTCTCTGTATACCTGGCTTTGTTTTATGGATTCTGATTCTCGCAGATGATATATCTTGACGTTTAAACGCAAACTAGTTCGTATATTGGTGAGTAAACATATTATTTATTATTTTGAATGCCACATGTAAGTAATACTGTTATGTTTTTCTATGTTCATATTCTCTTCTAACCCACAATTCTGCTTTTCAGCACATCAAAAGTGGCGCTTTGCTTGAATTGCACTTCTGCAATTGTTGTGAAATGGTTGAATTGCCTTCTGCAATCAAAAATTGAAATGGATTCTATCATTCAACAGAATCTTAGTAACTACAATGGCTGCCAATTCACTCTCGTGTAGAGTATTTAAAAACGTTTAATTGCTGAAATGGCAGAACAAGAAGTAAGTATTCTATTTTCTTCATTATTTGGGAAAGGTATGGTTTTATGCCAATTAATCAAGGTCAATACAAAGTATGGAGTATTACAAAAGTACTCATGTTAGCTGAATTGCATTGTGTCCACAGGACAAGTCTACTAGTACATAAATATGTAAGAAGTGATATTTTATATATTGTTGTTTAAATTGTTAAATGAATTACATTTTCTTTTATTTCCCTCTGGGACACTCAGATGATCTTGTGTTATGTATAATATATTATATTATAATTATATCCATAATACAACACTATGTCTGATGGTAAGCACAAATGCCGTCCAGGAGGAATATCTAATGGCATCAGATGACTGTCCCAAGACATTTCATACAATTATTCCGGCCGGCCTGCTAAGATGCTTCTTTAAACATAGTCCGCTATTGTTTAAAGAAGAAGACCTGGGATCATACACATGTGACCTGCAAAGAGTTATTTATTCATCATAATTCTTCGATATCTTCATATTAAATCTTTTTTATTTTGTTTTAGTTATCAGGACAAGCAATTATCTGTACAAACTGCTGGCTGCAAATAAATCAAGCTGTAGACAATGAGCAAGATTTTATTCCACTCCGCCGTAAAAAGATTGTATCAATCTCGATTCTTTTGGACATACTTAACACCCACAAGTGCTTCATGTTTGAAAGGAACATGGCTGGATACTGGACAGTGGGTTGCTGTACTCATACCATGATTACTGTGGTATTTAGCCTTTAGGTTGGCTACCATAGTACAATATAGGAGCACCGGCATTGTTCCTAGATGTTTTGACTGGAGATTATTTTTAGGCGAATATAAATAAAAATATAAAGCAGATCTGGTTGTACTTTATTGTCCTTAAGTTTTGTTTTGATTTAGTTTCTTTCATCAATTAATCCTACTTTTTCCTTATTGTGCTCAGAAATAACAAGTTAGAATTAATGTCAAATACATTATTGAAAAATATATCTTAAACGCTTAGGATAATATTGTTTTTAAGTATGCAGAAGTCTAATATCTAAAGACTAATATACTAAGTATATTAGACTTCTAGGGGTAGACTAAAATATATGTTTGAAATGTTAGCTTGTACAGGAAATGATTGCTAGTATGTTCTTTTACTAGACATTAAGGTATAGAAATAAACATGGCTGCTACAGATTTCGATTCCATTTTTATAGCGTATTCATTTGTATGGACTATAATAACTAAGAGCTTATTAAGTGGCTATGCCTAATAATAAAAATGATTATTTATTCATATGCACATAGGGAACACCTCTGACTTTTCGGAGTCATGTGTGTATTGATAGTCAATCACGCACTAAAAACGGTGAAGGAAAACATCGTGAGGAAACCTGCTTACCATAGCGATTCATAAGAATTTCTATGGTATGTAAGTCCGCCAACCCGCGCTAGGCCAGCGTGGTGGACTATATGGCCTAACCACTCTCAATCGTACTTTCGATTGTAGAGTAGGCCCGTGCCCTGCAGTGGGACGTATATGGCCTGATACAGATGCTAGCAGTCGCGACAAGTGATCAGTCTGTTGCCGTGCTGTATCTCATGCCTAGCAGATTTTATTGTGGATTATTTAAATAGGTTGTTTAGCAAGTATTATGCACCGCACTACGGCCAGATATAGGTACACTTTCTTAATATTAAATAACTATAAACATGACGAGATTCTGACAGACTTGTTGCAATTTATTGTATAGACATTATGTTATATTATATAAGATGATCAATAAAGTATGATACTAATTCCGTTGACTGTAAAAACATTTACGAGTTATATAGAGTACAGTAATTTATAGCACAGACGACTAAAAATAATATTTGATTTATAGGAAAACGAATTACACGTTCATATTTCATAAATGTCAAGTTTGGACATCGGTTGTCAAACATACCGTTTCAGACGCCATATTGTCCCCTTGTAGTGTTGCTGTTCTTGGCTTGGTATTTATTTTGTATAAAGCTAATATGTACGTATAATAGTATTTCATACAGAAATCGAATGCCAATTTCACTAAGTAAATTTGGTGGTAATGTACTACAAACGGCCCAAGGCCCATACATTTCTGGCCCATCTCCTTAAGTAATCTATACCGGGTATCTCAAGACTGCTAACCGAAAACGAAGCCGGGTGGTAGTTTTAGGTGCTACAAACACAATGCAATTAAAAATTTCGCTTAGAAAACGCGACAATTATTTTTTAATGATTTTTTAAATATCGTCATTTTGGGGTGGTAAATCCATAGATTTTTGCTAAAATAATAAATTTAAACTCTCTTATATCTTAGAGTATTTATAAATTAAAGGGTATACACTAATTATTTTAGGAAAAAATGTATTTACCACCAAAATATGGGCAATAGGAAAAAAAATTACAAAAAAAAATTGTCGCTTTTTTTGCAACTTTTCTGTTGCATTGTGTCGGAAGTCGCTTAAACTACCACCCGGCTTCGTTTTCGGTAGCAGTCTTGATATACCTGTATAAACTAGAGTACATAATTCGTCTTATAATATGTAATATTATCACAAAGATTAATAATCTTAAATCTATGTCAAGCCTTTCAAATATTACACTCAGAATACAATTAATGTGTGCGTTTGGCATTGAGATATTATTATACCAGAGGGGACACGGCAAACAAAATGTTTGTGATAAAAATGAACGGTACCGTACCGCTCCTTCTGTTTCTATCTCTATCGCACCTACGCAGTAACATCACCTTCCTCTCGCTTCACTGGGTACCTGTACTAGGACTATGCGCAGAGATTTTGTTCCGGATGTCCGCTCTAGTATAATATCTCAATGGGGTTTGGTGATGCAACGAATACGAATATTATTATTCACCGAATCAATTCGTAATTAAGTGGATATACATTAATCGCCACCGTGAAACAGTTAGCGTGTAAAGCGTGTTATTGACCGCCTTCCGAAAACTGAAAAGGAAATACTTGGTCAATGAAACTAAACAACTTTCACAAAGAAACATTTCTTAGAAGTGAAACAAAATTTTGGCTTTCCCACGGAAACTTAACACTTCAATCAGACAAGTTGTATGGAGAAGCCGATTTATGTTTTCATTTTCTGGAAGGATTTATTTTCAAAAGTTTTCCAGTTTCATTGAATGAGCATCCCTTTTTTATTTTTGGAAAGGCTATCAAATACAACCCTGTATACCCTACAAAAGTTACAACATATTTTATAATTGCTTATTTAAGACCAATCAATATTCAAGTTTAGTATTCGTTGCATCATAACCTATGTAAATGTATCTTACTTAGATATCCTCTACATCTATGCAAACTTATGACTTAATGCGTATTTTTCGTAAAAACAATTTCAATTATTGTCGTATCAATATTGGTTAATTTTATTTGACTTACATCAAGTTATTATCATTCGAATAATGAAATTGCAATACGACTTGATTTTTTTTAAGTACTTGTCTTTTATCAAACTAAAGCTTGTTTAAATATGCTTTATTATTTTTGTTATTTTGAAAGTAATTTTGTACCAAGCGTTTTAATGCGGGTGCGACATCGTAAAAAAAAGTACATTATCTTACACTGATAATTATTGTGTATAGTCGGTGTCCTTTACCAATAAAATTTCCACATTCTTTGTGCATGTTTAACTTTAAATCTTAAACATTCTGATTACTTTATATTATTTTGTGACATTTGAATAGTATTTACAAAAGTAACACCTGTACATATACTTTTATATGCCAAAGCAAACAAGTTTAAATTTAATTTACTTCAGAAAGGTCTATTCGGAATTCTGAAGCCTACCAAAAATAATAAACAAGTATATTTCTAGCTTTTTTGTTTGTTTTTTAGTCTATATGTAGCTATAATACAAAGAATTATTTAGAATCTATTTTTTTTTTGGCACTGATATTAACTTTTCTAGTTGTTGATATATCCTTAATAAATAACCTAATCTTATAAAGTAATATTCAATTATTACTTCGAGAATAATCCGATAATAGAATACAAATAGAACTGTTGTTATAAAAAAATCACAATTTAAAAAATATTTTTTAATCACAATTATAAATACTTGCTTGAATAATTTGAAAATATTAAGAAAAATAAAGAATAAATAACCAATTGTAAACGTATTTTGAGATCAGTTTAGGAATACATCTTACAATATTATGCCAATTAATAAATAACATAATGATATGTATTGTAAAAAAAGATTTAATATTTTTAAGAAGAAAATTATTAAAAAATAAATAAATAACTTTCCAATGATCACTGGAATTCAGTACTTTTAACATTAAATATGGTAATTAGCAATATATTCTGAAATTAGACTGTACTATTTTCAATATACTATAGACATATATTTCAAAGTTTTTCTAGACCTCACTAACTATTGACAAAATGGGTATTCCAATAATCTATATGCTGTGGCGGTTGCAATACGCCAACTTAGATTTAGCTTTTAAAGCGGTTGCAATACGCCAACTTATATTTAGCTTTTAAAATAACACGCTTATTATTTGTAATTTGAACATTATTTAAACACGCATTTCATTTTAAGATAAGACTGCAGATGTTTGAATAATGTCTCGTCAAAACAAAATAAAGGCCACTTAATTTTTTGCAGTTTGAGACAGATTTTTGGTACCCCGTGTTTTCGAATGGGATTTGTTATGGTCTTAAGTGCTTGAGTTAACGACGACGGTCAGTTATAGCCGATGTTGTTGTCAAGTGTGCAGTTAAAACGCTTTTTTAACAATATATTCTTAAGTGGTTAGTTTCAAAAAAAACTTGGAGATTGACGTTAATTTAGTTTAGCCTCAGTCTATTGACTGCTGCGGTTGTTTTTTGTACATGCGTATAGTTTCTTTTATTTTTCTGTAAAATGCCACGATTTTGTTGCCATATAGACTCTAATACTGTTTCTAGAGCCGTAACAATGATCTCAGCTGGTAATTCTCAGCGTTCCGTGGCTTTAAAGCTGGGATATCCACGTAGAGCTGTCCAAAACCTTTGAAATTGGTATCAAAAGAAGGGCAGTGTATCACGGCGTCGTGGCTCAGGAAGAGTTCGTACTACCAGCGCCCAAGGAAGACCGTTATGTGCGACTTTGTGCACGTCGAAATCGGAATATTACAGCTCGCCTTCTACAAAATCGCTTACAACCGGACTACGGGTACCATTGTCAGCGACCAAACAATAAGAAATCGTTTACACGAAGACCACCAATTTGCAAAAAGGCCAGCAGCCCGGGCTAGACTGACCTAAGCCCACCGTGTAAGCCGTTTAGATTTGCACGTCAACATTTGAAATTTGGTAAAAACTAATGGCGTACGTGCTCTTCATGGATGAGTGTAAAGTGAAGTTTTTTAAGGATGATAGACAGAGCCGAGTATGGAGAAGAAGTGGAGATCGTTTTTTAGATATTTTATTCATGAATGTGATAGATTTGGTGGACCCATGTTATGGTCTGGGCCGGTATTAGCTTACAAGGTAACCTGACCTTGTTTTTCTAAACCAGGGTACTGTGACAACACAAAGTTACGTCGATCGAGTAGTCAGACTTCATATTATTCTATTTTCACAATCAGCCTCTGGAGGTTTCATCCTGATGCAGTACACACAGCATGAGCAACTTTGGCGGTCCTAGACGAAGCGAATATCCAGGTTTTGGCGTGGCCTGCCAACAGTCCTGACCTGAATCCGATTGAAGAACTCTGGGATCAATTCAAACGATGGGTTAAGGCAGCTCAAGAAGATGTGCATAGTCACCAGCAGCTAATAAACTTATTAAAAAGTTGTTGGAAAGAAATATCTGATAACAGAGTCAAAAATCTTGTGGAGACATTGCTTTCAAGGCTCCAAGAATGCATTTCAAAAGAGGGAGACTTACCCGATATGAGAATGTAAAAAAAAAAACTGCTTTTTATATACCTATTAGTTAAAAATTTTAATATTAATGTTAGGCATTAATTTCAAAAAAGATCTATAAAATATAAGATGTTACAAATACAATTAGTTTTTAATTAAATTGAATTTAAAATAATTTTATGACATAAATAATAGTTTGTTTTATTATATAGACAATTTCTAACCTTGAATCCTGATCAAAATGAATTAATGTCGAAAAATAGTGGTGGCCCTTATTTTGTTTTGACGAGTATATATATATAAAAGAGGAACCTGACTGACTGACTGACTGACTGACTGACGTATCAACGCACAGCCGAAACTACTGGAGCTAGGAACCTGAAATTTCACACAGGAGTTCCTATTGTGACGTAGGGTAGCACTAAGAAGGGATTTTTGGAAATTCATCCCCTAAGGGTGTGAAAAGGTTTAAAAACTGTTGTATGGAAAATCGAAACCGTTAGTTACAATTCTCAAACTTTGCAGTTTAGTTAGCCAATTTAAGACTAATATAACTGGATACTTAGTTTTTCTAAAATCAACCTTAAAGGGGTAAAAATAAGGGTTGAAATTTTGCAGAACCGAACTATCGGATCGACGCACAGCCGGAACTACTGGAGTTAGAAAGGTGAAATTTTGTACAAAGGTACCTATTATAATGTAGAGTAGCACTAAGAAAGAATTTTTCAACCCCTAAGCTCCCTCAGGGGTTGAAAAATTCTTCTTGAGGAGTGAAAAGGGTTAAAAACTGTTGTATGGAAAATCTAAACCGTTCAAGCTAGAATTCTCAAACATTGCAAGTTAGTTAGCCTATCAAAAACAAATATAACTGCATACTTACTAATTCTAAAATTAACCCTAAATGGGTATAATAAGGGTTGAATTTTTGTAGAACCGAACTATCGGATCAACGCACAGCCGGAACTACTGGAGTTAAAAAGGTGAAATTTTGCACAAGGGTTCCTATTATGATGTAGAGTAGCACTAAGAAATATTTTTGGAAATTCAACCCCTAAGGGAGTGAAAAGGTTAAAACTGTTGTATGGAAAATTGTAACCGTTGAAATTGCAAATATTAAACTTTACACTTGGTTACTCATCTGGGAACAAGAGTAACTGCATATTTTTTTTCCCATAATTAACCCTAAATGAGTTAAAATAGGGGTTGAAGTGTTGTTTGCAAAATCGAAACACTGAAGTTATTGATATCAAAATTCGTATTCACGTCTTATTTTAAACGAAAAATAATGGCGTGAACTACTTTTAGAAAATAGCACTAAGGGGGTGAAATAAGGGATGACATTTTCATATAATGTATTGCTTTTACGTCCGTATTATGATAACATAAACACGCAGACGAAGTCGCAAGGGGAGGTCGTCGGAAAAAGCTAGTGTTAAATATTTTAATGTGAGATGTGGCAGGCATAATATTATTTCCTTTTGAAGTTATTTTTTTATTTAAACTAGTCATAATTTCTGAACAAATAAAATTTGGCACCCATACACGACTAGACTACATAAAAATATGGTCTTCAAATGTTTTTTTTTTTATTTTATTTCAGTGAATGGCGAGACGAGCAAGCCGTTCGCCTGATGGTAAGCGATACGACCGCTCATAAACAGTAGCAACATTCCACTGCGCTCGCCATCCTGAGACATAAGATGTTAAGTCTCAATATGTCCAGTAGTTGGTCTGGCTACAATGTCCTTCAATCCGAAACACAACAGTGCATTTAAGCAGTGTTGTTTCACGGGAGAAATAGACATTGCGGTGGTACATATTTTTTTACACTTGAAACTGTGCGCTCCAAAAACAACGTTTATATTAATTTAGTGTAACAAAAAAAACCGTTAATTTGTATTACTGTCATTTTCAAAACGTCTTAGTAAGGTTTAAAAAAAAACTCTTAGTACTTTGAGCAAATTGATGTTAAATGCATTCAAAAGCTTGATGATTAATAAATGTTGCGTTTAAAAACACTCAAACGTCAAACAAAACTTGCCATACGTTTTGAAGGCACTGGAAGAGCCGACACTGTGGCTCAATTTGGGAGCCCTCACTCACTGTATCATAATATACTATGGTATTATGTCTGTGGCTCAGTCGCATTGTATTTCGAATTTTAAAATATCCATGACATTTGAATGTATGATTTGAACATGGTCAAAAATGAAATTATGTAAGTTGTAATCGAGACTTGGTAATCGCAAACCAATTAGTCTGCTATGAAGTTGAAACGCATGTGTAGGTGGCGCCACTAGTGACAATAAGCCTCAAGTTCAAATCGGACCAGTTGTTTTGAGTTTACTTTGTACGGCTATAATATAATGTCAGAAATAATTGTGAAAAATGATGATTTTTTTGTAAAAAAATTAAATATAGAAATACAGAATAGGACAGAACAGGTTATTCTAGTGTAGATAATTAACATTTTTATGAATATAAAGTTAGTTAAGAGGACCTTTAAGAGCGTTTATACCTTCCGCGCGCTTTTTGGCTTAAAAACAAGACTTTTCAAACGAGTTAATAGCCATAAATAAACAATTTAAAGGAAAAATAATTAGTACTAATTTTAGAAAAGGTTGTCATCTAGGGATTTTGGTGGAAAACATTATAGATTGATGGATAATTTGTGAGGACTATAAGGATTACTGAACACAAGTTTCGTTATTTAGGCTTTAAATGGCAATTTAGAAGCTTAAGATATCCGAAATCACTAAATATAAGATGAAAATAAAAATATTATCAGACTAATACAACCCTTATGGAGGGATTGCTTAGAAAAATAATCATTTTGTGTTTAGTTCCGGAAAAATAAAAATTTTAACAATGGGAAATTATTCAGAAACTCTCGTCAAGAACATATTTTTTTTCACCAACTTATCGTACATAATTTTTTATAGCAATTGCATATTATAATAGAAGAACATCTTATCAATAAATTACCATTTTTATATTTCAACAAAATTAGTTTTCATGTTTTCTATAAATATTTTAAAAACTACTATAAAACACGCTGTCCGACCTGCATCAAATCAGACCGCCGCAAGGCCTTCTAGAGGGAGGACGTATCGCTCGTCGCTCCGGCCTGGCTGCAGTCGATTTTTGCCGTGCGTAGTAAAAATAGCCACGCGCGGACTGCGATTGCGACATCTTAGTACTTTGGTAGTAAAATATTTTTTTTTTATTACCTACAATGATTTTGTAGTGAGTATAAATTATGTTTCAGATAATATAATGGGATGTAATTCCGAGGCTAAATTATGTTATGTATTGTAATATAAAATTAAATATATTTCGTAATTGTAAGGGGTTGTAAGGCCCCTAACTCTATTCATGTGTTCGAACCCGAAATGATTAATAAAACGTCCGTAGTCTACTGATAGAACACTGATTTGAATGCAACTTAACGATGTAATAATAACGAAAATATGATTAGTATCTAAATTTGTATTGTTCATTGCTTGCACAGTAATATTTGTCTACTTATAATGCAAATAAAATATTTTTATGATATTATATTACAATATATAAATCATAAGTTACCTATCAATTGAATATTAGAATTTTGAAGCGCACGGATCAAAGTTGGTTGACCTGACTGTATAGCGAGCCGACGCGGCAGCTCTACGCACACAGCTTTGGTCGCTTATGTGTGCGTGAAATTAACGAAGAAATACCTATAGTTGACTTAGCGCGCAAGGTGTAAACGCTCTTAAATACGTTTTATTTGTTAGGTACACAAAAGAATAGATAAATACTGTTTTTTATTACTATTAAGTAGCTTTACATATTTTTATAACTTGTACAATTCTTGCTTTTGCCTCCCATTGAAAATCTGTTTAACGTCTCAAATATTAACAACCTTATTCAGAGATAGTTTTAAAACCTATATTAGTTATGGAATATTTTGTCCCTCTCAAACGACGGTTAAATTCAGTTAGAGCGAGGAAGACAAAAAAAATCGATAACCTAAATGGGTTTTAAAACTAGATTGAGTTCAATGTAACTAACAAATACAACGCCCTGGTAGGAATCACTAGAAATACAATAACCATTAACTAAAGAAAAACTATTAATTATTCCAAATAAAGAATATAATTTTACCTCCTAAATTGTGTCCAAACATATTCTACCGTCACCGTTGACATTAAGTTTTATTGTCCGAATTTTTATATTATAAGTATTTCATTGCCAAATAAAAAATAATTTTAAGTAATAAATATGACCAGATTCTTTTCTTAATAAGACATTTAAAGATAGTTTTCGAACAATAAAACATTTAAGTAGGAAGATTAGTTTGACAGTTCATTCAATGGTGTTGATAATTAAGTTTTTGTCGAAGAGTTTTACCGATACTACCTACTGAAGGGAAAGAAAAATTACAGAGATATGTCAGGCATCACAGAAGCCGAGTTAAAAAAAATATTTTGGGCAATAGAATAAAATAATTGACAGGTGTATTAGCGCCAGAGGAGAGGTACTTCGAAGAGGATTTAAGTTTTATTTTTTTAATTTTACATACATAAAGGTGAATGCCCATTCATAGTTTCGGTAAAAAATATCGTTAAAAAAAGTAATTACAGCATTTTTAATGGTTTGTCCTAAAACGTTTTCTTGTTTTAGCCCGGCGACAGATTTTCATGAAATAAAATATTAATTAACCCCACATTTTAGAATTTGTTCACAGAGCCGTAGACAAAAAAAATATAATGGGTTTCAAGTTCATTTCTCCAAGAACTCCGGGCCTGGGTCAGAATTATGTTTATATTAATTTCAAACATATTTTCCCTACCCAAAAAAATAGTTTTCATCGAGGCACAGAAATCTTCGCACCAATACAAAATTTCATTGCAAAATGGGCATTCTCTTTTAAAAAAAAGTTTACCATCATTTCCAACACCATTGAACGCTACTGTAGTGAAGTGAGTCAAGCTTCGACCAGTACAACGAACACAACGTGAAGTGCGATCACAGCGAAGTGCGTTAGTGACGTGACGGCCGCGTTGTCGTGGTAGGGGAGCGGCGACTTACCATCGGCGGCGCGACGCCGGACGGTCATGTTCACCACCACCGCGTCGGTCTGGTGGTCGGGGACGGCCACTGTCACGGTCGGCGCTGTGTAGCTGTGGACAATTGTTTTTTTTTTTTGGGAAATACTGGCTGGTTTTGACACTCGATTGCGTTTAGAATATGAGGATTGAGAATCAGGCAAATTGATACTGTTACATATTGATAATGTAGCGCATGACTAAAGACATTTTTTTTAAATTTAATATAAATGAAATCGAGAGTCGAGGTAAGGCCAGTTGAACAAAAACAATTAATTATTTTTATAGAATATTCTAAGTAATATTCCTCTGCTAAAGCCCATACAGGATTAGAATCCTAAACAAGCTGCGCCAGTATTTCACGCCCTTTCATCTTTACCGTTTGTATAAAGCGCAAGCACGATCGAGTAAGAAATACTGCTTGCATCTTTGGGTCGGTTCCAAACACCTGCTCGATGCCTTGTAGAACGGCACAAGATCTGGATATCATAGTAATTACCATCAGATGCAAAACAGATCATTTTCCGAGCCAGAAGAAAAAACAAATATCTAATAAATTTTGCGTTTATTTGTGTTCAAGTTTGTTCAAGTTGTGAATTCACATGTTTTGATCTAAATCCAAATAAACCGTATTTAAGTGGAATCGTGTTCCAAATCCACTATGACGCACAAACATTTATTTGTAATTGTTTGTAATTACACAGAAGCGTGCAACCATGGGTTCATTACTTGAAATATATTTACCATGTGATCATATCATATTACATATTTATTTAATTATTCAACATACTTCTATTTAAAGGCTTACACCCAACATTGAGGAAGAACTGAATCAGGACAAGATAAGTTCTTTTCAAACCAGTATAGGTTCCAATATTAGCTAATTTCATACAAGTCTTTTTAGGGAAAATTTTTAATGATGCGTACGCCTGTAATTGGCACACATATCCAATTTCAGAAATAATATTGCACCTAATACTGCGTACTGTGTATTTTTGATCGACCAAAAAAAAAACTTTTATTTTAATATGAAATGTCATTACTTACCCAGCTGCAAACACGGTAACATTATATTCTCCGGGCATCAGAAGTCTCCAGTAGTAGCCGTGTTCTGTGGTCCTTATTGAGTGGTTTATACCGTGCACAGATATTTCTGCGTGCTACAACAAAATCATTTGGTATTTTATATTACAGACCGTAAGTTGAATTGATGGGGGCTGTTCATTAATCACGTGATCTTTTATTTAGCATTTTTCATTTTTTTTAATTACATACGGTTTTCGCAATTATTCACTGCTTTGGCGGATAAGAGTACCGATTCTTCGTTCTGGTTCACTTCGCTTCATTCAGCCATAGTAATTATAACATAGACATATTCGTATCAAAAATATTTATTGTAAATTGACAACAAATTATTAATGAACTGCTCTGATTTAAATTGATTTGTAAATTTTGTAATAATTACTACATTGTAAACTGGTTTTGAAAAAAGCTACACTAGAGTTTCTTGCCTGTTCTTCTCTAGTGAAACTGCTTTCCAAACCGGGTGGTAGATAAAAAATGACTGAATCTAAACGATGTTGAACATTTTAATGGATTCAATAAATTTCTTTCATTTTCATTTTCAAACAAACTAAAACTTCATCAAAAACGGCACAGCAGTTGACCTCACCTTGACAGGTTCTCCATTTTCATCAACGACTCTGCCTGTGATACCGAGATGCGATTGCTCAATGAAGGCTATAAGGGGCTCCTTGTTAATCTTCCAGTACTGAGGCAGTTCAGCGGCTGGTGGGTACTTGCAGCATGACAGTTCGAAGGTAACCTCGAAACAGTTGGAATTCACGTAGTTGAAGTCTTGCATGCCACCTGGATGAGATTTTTTTATTGCTAGGAATGGCGATACTATAATATCTATAGGTTTCTGCCCCAACTTTCGTCCTTTTCTCTTACATCCATCAAATGGTTGTCTGTCAGAAATTGCCTTGCGTGATAAGACCGCTAATTGTACTTTTTTCTAGTGTGAATTGTTTGCTTTTGTTTTATTTATGGTGTACAATAAAGCTTCAATAAATAAATAAGCGATACAACCGCTGGTCATGCACAGTAGCAAAACTAAAAAACGCCTTGAATTATAAAACAATGCTTGGTATTCCACAGCGCTCGCCATCCTGAGACATAAGGTGCTATGTCTCAATATGTCCTGTAGTTACTCTGGCTACAATGTCCTTCAATCCGAAACACAACAGTGCATTTACACTGCTGTTTGACGGGAGAAATAGACATTGCGGTGGTACCCACCCAGGCAGCCTCTCACAAATGTGAGACCTACCACCAGTAATTGTTTCTGGGTGATTCTAAATGTTTTGTGGGAGTTTTTATGTCAAAAAGCATTGTAATTATTTTATTTTATAATATTAATTGAATTATATTAATAATCTATACCATTTTAACGTATACCAGGGATATCCAGACTGCGACCGAAAACGAAACCAGGTGTTAGTTTTAGTGACTTCAGACACAATGTAACAAATAGTTTTGCATTAAAAACAATTTTTTTTTAGATTTTTCCTATCTTCATATCTTGGTGATAAATACATTATAGCCGTGAAATATTCATGCTATTTTGATTCTACCTAATCAAACGATGAAGTCGTATCAATTCGTGTTTAGTATACATGCCAAAACAAGCAGAGATTTCTCTCGTGCGTATTGCTTTAAGAGCGTTTATACCCTGCACGCGCTTTTTGACTTAAAAACAGGACTTTTCAAATGAGTTAATAGCCACCAATAAACAATTTCAAGGTAAAATAATTAGTACTAATTTTAGAAAAGGTTGTCATCTAGGGATTTTGGTGGAAAACATTATAGATTGATGGATAATTTGTGAGTACTATAAGGATTACTGAACACAAGTTTCGTTATTTCGGCTTTAAATGGCAATTTAGAAGCTTAAGATATCCGAAACCACTAAATATAAGATGAAAATAAAAATATTATCAGACTAATAGTCTTATTAGGTCTTATTCTCTTTAAGGGTCTCCTTATGGAGGGATTTTGCTGAGAAAAATAATCTTTTTGTGTTTAGCTTTGGTCGCTTATGTGTGCGTGAAATTAACGAAGAAATACCTATAGTTGACTTTGCGCGCAAGGTATATACGCTCTTAACAAGAAACAACAACGAAGTTTGCACGTTAATAACGCGCGTGATAAAATCAGCTAAAATATATTCATACTATTTAATCGTGGTAGGTCTCTCATATGTGAGCAGCCGCCTGGGTAGGTACCACCGCAATGTCTATTTCTTCCGCCAAACAGCAGTGTAAATACCCTGCTGTGTACCGGTTTGAAAAACATTGAAGCCAGAGTTAACTAATGGACATATTGAGACTTAACGTCTTATGTCTCAGTATGGCAAATGCATTGGAATGACAAGCATTGCTGGTCATATCACTTACAGGCGAATGTTATGCTCGTCAAACTATTAATTAATACAAAAAATAAATCCAAAATCTGTTTATAAAAGGCTGAAAAGTATAAAGAATCCAAAGGTTATCTGTAAGAAATCGCCTACCAAAACCATCAACTGTACTCTTTAATTTTTTTTGGTCAAAAATTGTATACTGTTTGTTATTTTTTGTGTGCAGTAGAGAATAAATAAAGAATGGATACCTGTTACAGAATACCAGTAGGCACCGTTGGTGATCCCCCCCTGGAACTTCTCTGGGGGGCATTTGTCCCCCGCCAGCATATCAGGGTTCTTCGAGGCGTACACATGAGCCAGGTGTTTGAACAGCTTGTCATCCGGGCTTCTGCTCTCCTCGCAACAATCTTTGCCGGACCTGGAATGATAGATGAGGATTTGAGGAGTATCTAGATGTCATAGGTCATACATAGCTTTTATTGAATGGACCATTGCTCTTCAGACATTATTAAGGAATCAAATGCTCGGTTTCTGTTATCTGTTCGTGTTATATTTTTGCCCACTTGTCTTTTATCCTGTGTTACTGACAAGGCTCTTTTCAATGAGATGGCAATGAGGGTTAACACAGCAAGATGTGCGTGTTTAAATCTAGGATAGTTGGATTGGTGAGCGCAGTACTGGAGCTTACACACTTGTAGTACTCATGCCACCATCTCTTTCCCTGAATAACTACAGGATTTGTGGCTAAAACGATTTACTTCACAGAATGAACCAATTTGAAATTTTATATGGATGTTAAAAAACAGAAGACAGTTCGTGTTGGTGAGGGAGTTTCTTGCACAGTTCTTCTTCACAGCTACAACACGTACTGAAGCGGTGGTAGCAAAAATTAACGATTCGAAACATCTTGTGAAGACAATTTGATTAAAGAATATTTTAATTTTGAATTTCGATGGAAAGGTCAATTACACAGCAATTATTCCTTCATTTAGCCTAATATCTATATCTGTATCAGCCCATGTAGGTCCCACTACAGGACAGGGGCCACCTCTACAATCGAGAGTACCATTGAGAGTGGTTAGGCCATATAGTTCACCACGCTGGCCTAGTATCTACATATATACTTGTATAATAAATTGCAAATATTATGAGGTTGTAATTACTAATTAGACACATGATGCATCAGTCTCTATTAAAGTGGATATGCTAATCAACGACACTGTTGAACGGAAATTCAACTAGCTTATTATGCCGTTCATTCAGTAGTACTGCATTCAAGTGACCTACATTTCCATTAGCTGTTATGCTATTGACTTTTGTTTTTTACCGAGAATAACCGAGACGAGTAGGTCGATCGCCTGATAGTGAGTGTCACGCCAGTCGCGCAAATTATTATCAGATAATGTTTTCTATTCATTTTTTGACTGACTACAATAAAGAGGAGGTTCTCAATTCGTCCGAATCTTTATTTATTATTACAATATGTATATTTGGACCCCCACCCCGTGGGGCAGTTGTTTAGTCGCCAGCTGTAAAATGACAGGCCGCGGGTTAGTTGCCCCCACTGGGACAAGTCTTTGTGTGACCTACAAGTATTTATTTCGAGTCTACCCCAAACAGTCTCTGATACTTTGGCAGCCTCCGTGGCGCAGTTGGTCAGACACCAGCTGTGAAACGTTAGGCCGCGGGTTCGATCCCTGCACCGAGCCAAATATTTGTGAGATTCACATGTATTTGTTTGGGGTCTAGGTTTTTGAGATTGAAAAATCTATTCCTGATACCCACTACAGATGATTTGATCTTAGTCCACACTACACACCTAACAGTCACATACATAGTCCTGACTAGCGCATGTAATATCAGATGATTTTCGATTCCGGAACTGAGTTACGCTACTACTGGTTCGATTCCGGAATTCCGGAACCGGTTCCGGAATGTTTAAAAAAGTATAGGAAATAAAAAAAAACAATAAATAGGCATTAAATTGTTTTGTTACAACAAATCTTTATTATAAAAACTAAATAAATCGACAAAAGTCTTGACTGAGATCAATTAAACAGCTTTCTATTAGGTTTTTCTTAGTAAATATAACAATAATTTTTCAATAATATACATTATAGCAAAATCAACGTGTGCTATTTGCAATTGTAATGTAGCTTATTAAAGAACTATCTAATAAAATTATGATGAATATGAGATTCAACAACTCACAATGAACAAAATCAACAAGTTCTCCTCTTCTGAGATCATGAAAATAGGTTTAAAGAACAAAACTTAAACTTAAATTTAAAAAACTCTAAACTTACACTGTCGTATTTTTGGAAATTGAGATCAATTAAATCAACTTATATTAAGAGCGTTTATACCCTTAGCGCGCTTTTTGGCTAAAACAGGGCTTTTCAAATGAGTTAATAGCCACCAATAAACAATGTCAAGGAAAAATAATTAGTACTAATTTTAGAAAAGGTTGTCATCTAGGGATTTTGTTGGAAAACATTATAGATTGATGGATAATTTGTGAGTACTATAAGGATTACTGAACACTAGTTTCGTTATTTAGGCTTTAAGTGGCAATTTAGAAGCTTAAGATATCCGAAATCACTAAATATAAGATGAAAATAAAAATATTACCCGACTAATAAGACCCTTATGGAGGGATTTTGCTGAGAAAAATAATCTTTTTATGTTTAGTTCCTGAAAAATAAAAATTTAAACAATGCGAAATTATTCAGAAACTCTCGAAAAGAACATTTTTTTTTCACCAACTTATCGTACATAATTTTTATAGCAATTGCATATTATAATAGAAGAACATCTTATCAATAAATTGCCATTTTTATATTTCAATAAAATTAGTTTTCATGTTTTCTACATGTATTTTAAAAACCACTATAAAACATGCTGTCCGCCGTGCATCAATCAGACCACCGCAAGGCCTTCTAGAGGGAGGACGTATCGCTCGTCGCTCCGGCCTGGCTGCAGTCGATTTTGCCGTGCGTCGTAAAAATAGCCACGCGCGGACTGCGATTGCCACATCTTAGTACTTTGGTAGTAAAACATTTTTTTCTTTTTATTACCTACAATGATTTTGTAGTGAGTATAAATTATGTTTCAGATAATATAATAGGATGTAATTCCGAGGCTAAATTATGTTATCTATTGTAATATAAAATTAAATATATTTCGTAATTGTAAGGGGTTGTAAGGCCCCTAACTCTCTTCATGTGTTCGAACACGAAATGATTAATAAACGTCCGTAGTGTCTACTGATTGAACACTGATTTGAATGCAACTTAAGAATGTAATAATAACGAAAATATGATTAGTATCTAAATTTCTATTGTTCATTGCTTGCACAGTAATATTTGTCTTAATACTTATAATGCAAATAAAATATTTTTATGATATAATATTACCAATATATAAATCATAAGTTACATTTCAATTCAATATTATAATTTTGAAGCGCACGGATAAAAGTTGGTTGCGCTGACTGTATAGCGAGCCGACGCGGCAGCTCTACGCACACAGCTTTGGTTGCTTATGTGTGCGTGAAATTAACGAAGAAATACCTATAGTTGACTTTGCGCGCAAAGTGTAAACGCTCTTAAAAAGAAATATAAAGTAAATAAGACAAGAATCACTTTTTCAGAAAATATCGCTCTTGCTAATGTGCAAATTTTATTATTGTGGTAACTTATCTTACAAATTATATGAGTATAGGATTGCGATATTTACTTCAGTTCCGGAATTGTAATATCGTAAAAAATTATTCGAAGTTCCGGAGTTACGAAATCATGGAATTCCGCGATCCACGCCCTAGTCCTGACCCCATGGTCAGGACTATGTATGTGACTGTTGGGTATATTTATTTATTATTAATTTCTAATATCCACGACATATTGTATTTTATTATGGACTTTAACCTATAAAGTTAAAATAATCACTAGCTCAAAGGACCAACATCCAAAACTAACAATTCTTGAAAATACATCAGTGAAAGTAACAAATATTCTTGAACCGGCAGCATTGATTTTTGAACGAGCATTGACGTTTTGAAGTGTTCACCGTTGTCTAACTGGTTTTGATAACTGGAGCAGTATACAACCGGCTTGCTTCATCACGTCGAAACGTTGGTTTAGGCCACGAACCTTTGTCTATGCACGTGCATTTTTTTTATAAAGAAATGTTTAATAACACCATAGACGTGCCGTCAAAATATAATTTTGATTTAATTATCATTGGGAAATAATTACCTATACGAGTACTACAATAACAAACGAGCAAATTTAAAAAAGAAAAAACGAAAAGAAAAATACAATAAATACATTTACTGTCGCAAGACCAACACTAAACAAAAACAATAATATAAACGACATGTTAATATTATGTAAATATTGTTGTAATTTTTTTTTAAGTTCTTGTTGCAATATAATAAAAGCTAGATTAGTAAAGGCTTACATCTCCTTGTCTTGCAACCTAAAATAACTTCGATAGCGATTTGAATGATGACAAAAAAATTTACTTTTCAAGATCTTTTTGAGACTGTAATACGATTTTAATATAAGTTGGTCAAACTATCATATTAATTAATATTTAAGTATATAAAATAATAACACCTAACAATCACATACATAGTCCTGACCCCACACTAAGATCGAGTCTTATGCCGTGGGTATCAGGAACTACGAGGGTCTTTATACCTCACAAACACCCAGATCCAAAAGAAATATTTGTAGGCCGCACAAACATTTCTCTCGGTGCGGGGATCGAACCCGCGGCCTCCCGTTTCACAGGCAGCGTCTAGCCGACTGCGCTACGGAGGCTTTCAAAGTATATGAATAGTATTTATGTTTGTTGTATTATGTATGTTATGTTGTATGCATATTACATTGTATATTTGTGTATGTACTAGCATAAGTATAATTCTTTTGGTTTACTTCTCAATAGATATTTATGCACCTTCTTAATGTACCTCTCCACCACCCAAAGGTTGGCTGTTAGAAAATGCCTTTGGCGTTCAGCCCCGTTCAGCCCCTTTATACAAGTATGTATAAGAATTATTAAATAAATAAATAATAAAATCTAAGTAAAAACCGTCGCTTTTGTTACTCGCGTGTCGACTATAAGTGAATTAAGTGAATTGACTGTAATTGACCTCTTCGTATTTTATCTATTGGGATTTTCTAAAGTCAAAACACAATTATTCCCCAGTTGATTTATCTAACGAAAAAGGTAATTATAGTTATCAACGCCTTATAAAGTTAAAACTACAATTAATGAAACGTCTAGTAAATGGATTATTAAGTAACTTATTTCAGAGCTGTTACACTAGAAATAGCACATTCTGTTTTCAAAAATACTATTACTCCTCAAAGCAGGAAAATGTGAATTGTTGTATACACCTATACAATAGCTGGTAGGTCTTCGTTCCTCAACAGGCAGTTATTTCCCCAGTATGTTTCTGTCACCAAGCATCAGTCTATAATCACTGTTGTATTCAGATTTAAGCGATATACTATAGTTATCAGTGATTATGCACCAGTGACTGCTAGATATTAGTGATTACTATATAAGTCCGGTTTGTAGGACATCGTAGCTAGAGTGACTACTGGACATATTGGGACTAAACATTGTGTCTCAATATAACGAGCGCAGTGGATTGCCAAGCAATACTTTGTATGCAAGCATGCTCCACTAATTGAAATTAAATAAAAATTAGGCCCAGGGAGACAAGCATGTAACAGGTAATTAGTATCAATAAGTCCCAAATTACTCCTGTTTGCAGCCAGGCGTGTCTCTTACTCTCTATTACATCATTCCTCAAATCATCTAGTTCCATCCATCCATCAGCCAAAAGAAGTCCACTAAACATAGGCTTCCCTCAATGATTTCCACTGTGACCTGTTGGAGCATGGACCATCTATATATATATAAACTCACCTCAAATCATCATACGGATAACTGGCCACAATAGCTCCTCCATGAAGATTTCCAGACAGCACGAACTGCTTGCCTAGGACCCAGCGCATTAGTGCCTGAGTTTCAGGCTGTCTGTTGCCGAAGAGGTATTCCTGGTCCTTCGTCCGGTTGCGGTCGAACTGGTCCGGGAAGTCACGGTTCAGGTCCACGCCCTTGGCGTTGTTCCGCCCCAGGTAGTCGTTGAGGGACTCGCAGGAGCCTTCCTGTGGGGAAATGAAGTATTGTATTTCAATTAAAGTGAGAGCGCAGATGATTTGTTTTATATGCGGAATGCAATATTTAGGTTTATTATTACGCTAGTGTTTCCAAATTTTTTATAGCATGTTTTTTTAAGTTTTATGCACATAGAACATTTTACATACTTCCTATGTTCTACAGCTAGCAAACAAAATAAAAAGACTTAAAAAAATAATATCGCGCCCGTTACTCCGGAAATCCAGGTATAGGGTATGAAATAATCAAATAACCATCTAATATTACCAGTAATCAATCCTGACTTCATGGCACTTTTGTAACCATCTAACATTACCAGTAATCTATCTGAATTTCATTGCACTTCGGTTGTATATTTGTTACACTACCGCGCCGTACCACAATAAAAATATAAGAAGCGTAATGACTTTCTTTGCCTAAAGACTGCCGAAACGTAAAACAAAAGTTATAGCATGCAGACTTTCTCTAACATTACATGTTGTGGTGGATAATTTAGCGTGACGATAAAACAAGGGCCACACGAGATGTAGTAAGCAATAGATTGCATGAAAATCTATCATCAATCACATCTTGCGGAAGAAATAGGATTGGCGAACTGTGTGTGGTACTACTAACATTGTTGGTTTAGTTTTCGGGTATACTGAGATATTAGTAATTTTCGTGACTAAAATATGGGCAAGTCATTGATTCCAAAACTAAGGATAAGACCTTCATGACATTTGGAGTTTCAAAAAGATGACGGTTTAAATCGCGCCAAAATCAATATTAAATTAAATTAATCTAATAGATTTCGTTTAAACGGTGATAAAAATACTATCCTCTTTTTTATGAAGCTTTCTGTCAATATACAAGCAAGCATCTTCATAATGTCAAAAGTACGATTGAGTGTTAGGCCATATAGTCCACCATGCTGGCCTAGTGCGGGTTGGCGGACTTTACATACCAGATTTTTTAACAAATCGCTATGGTATGCAGATTTCCTCACTATGTTTACCTTCAACGTTTTAGTGTGTGGTGATTGACTTTCAATACACACATAACTCCGAAAATTCAGAGGTGCGCGTTGGTTTTCAAACTCGCGACCACAGTGAATACGTTGGCAGCCGCGTATGGTCCGTTTACCAACATGCCACCACGCATTACGTAATGTTAGTAGCAGTTAAAAAATCTGTCTGAAAATGTATGTATTTTTTTTTATTTACACTTTCTCAGTTCATTTCTTTTCGACAACTGTTGCACCTAAAGAGGTATTTAAATTATAAATAACCGCAAAAAAGGATGTTTATGTTAAAATGTCGCATTACTATGCAAACGCGTATTATCAACGGAGTGATGCATATTGTAATCTCTAGCACATTCGTCACGCTTCAAACCAACACGTCCAATGTAGGACATATTATGTAAGATATTCACACGATCTATATAACATGTATATGTATGTAACAACCGCTGCATACTCCTCTCAATATAACTATCGATTGTAGAGATGTCCTGTGATAATCATAATCGTATATTTATAGGCTGATACAATACTGTAGAATATATATTAAAAAAAAAACAAAAGAAAAGCGAAAACCTCATTCAAAATTACTTAGCATGTTAACTTTTTGACTAATTTTTTTTAAGCACTTTCTCACGTAAGCATCTATAGAGCCACAAAGTTATCTGACCCGGTGAGAGAGTCGCTGTAATCGAATTTGGTGTTGCCATTAAAAATAGATATTGCAATAAATGGGGTAAAGTAAGATTTTTCAATCCGATCAATAGTGTCAAGAAAATGACCAGTTTCATCTGCATATTATTTTACCTTCACACGATTTTTAACAAATCGCTCCCCAAAACCTTTAAAAAAGTGTATCTGTATTCTCCTCCACAATCGAGAGTACGATTGCGGGGGGTTAGGCCATATCACAGGCCATATAGCCCACCACGCTGGCCTCATGCGGGTTGGTGGACTTACATACCATGGAAATTCTAATAAATCGCTATGGTATGCAGGTTTCCTCACGATGTTTTCCTTCACCGTTATAGCGCGTTTTTATCAATACAAGCATGGCTCCGAAAAGTCAGAAGTGTGACCTGAGATTCGAACCCGCAAACAGCGTGAACAAGTTGGCTGCCGCGTCTGGTCCATTTACCAACAGGCCACCACGCACGTAACGTACAATGAGACGAGTAAGATACATTTTAGTTTATGATATGTACTTACATATTATTATATTCTACTAGTACGTACATAATTCTGTTTTCGTGGAATTTATTTTATAAAGCTGACAACACAAACCTTTGGTGGCAGCTACGCGTTAATACAATTTTTACACGCTTTTTATTAGCTTCACCTGTATGTTTGTATGTTTGTTAGTATGTTTGTATGTTTGTTTGTAACCGACTTCTTTGGGCGCGATTTTGACCCACTTTAAACGGCCAGATTTCGTTCAAACTTTGTAGATTTATTGAGGACCGATGACAATACACTAATTTGATAAAATTATTCCATTTTTCAATTTGCAAAATATGATTTTTGTTAATTTATATAATTTTCATGATATTCTTTTGCACTATTCCTCGCTAGATGGCGTTAACATTGTATTCTTCAAGTGTCAAATGTTACTACTGACCAACAGATGGCGTTATTGATTGGAAATACAGCCGTAGATGGTTGTTTTTAGTCAAAACAATTAAATAATAGTTAAAAAAAACTAAAATACACGCTTTAATGAGATATACAACTAAAAAAGTAAAAATAATTGATACTGAATTTAAGATAAGAAAATGGAGTAAAATACCAAACGTGGGGTGGGGTGTTTACAACAATTACTTATCCTCCTGCACCCCACGCTTTGTAACAATAAAATATATGTATTTTACTCCATTTTCTTATCTTAAATTCAGTATCAATTATTTTTACTTTTTTAGTCGTATATCTTATTAAAGTGTGTATTTTAGTTTTTTTTTAACTATTATTTAATTCGAAGGGTATTATTGATGTCGGAAGACGCTTTTCATCCTACGTAAAATTTAATATCTGAAGTATAACGTTCCTAGCATCACTTTTTAAAGCTCTCGGCATTTTTCACTAGTTTTAAATAATGCAGGAAAAATAAATACATTGAGTAAACAACCAATGGCGGATATGTCAGCGACTGGCAGCTAGATTAACAATTTCAAATGACGTCTTTGTTTCCAGTTTTGGACACCGGGCCAGATAACTTTGTGGCTCTATAATGGAAAATGACGTCATAGCACGATAGTTGGATCCTTCTTACTCCTACCATCAAATGTGTTAGTAATTTGTTTATTCCTAAATAGATTAGAATAAATCTTCCTTCCTATTCACGATTTTGCATAAATTATTCAATTTTGATACTTAAAAATTAAGTTGAAACCCTATTGGGTCGAAACGAAAAGATAAATCCATTTTATTGTTTTAGTACTTAGTTATTTATTTTTACTGCATGTTATTTGTATTTATGTCATTTGTTTCTTATCTAAAAAAATATCACGACTTCTCTACGAAATATAGTAATAAACAATTTTATAAATGCATACGACAACAGGCCAACGTGGTGGACTTTATAGTCTAACCACTCTCAATCGTACTCTCGATCGTAGAGTAGGCCCGTGCCCTGCAGTGGGACTTAAATGAACTGATAAAACAATACGACAATATAGGCAAGCGCAGTGCACCACAGCACGTATTACATACTGTCCATAATTAAACAGTTACTGGTGGTAGGTCTATCATATGTGAGAGGCCACCATTGTAGGTATAAGGTACCATCGAAATGTTTATTTCTCCGGCCAAACAGCAGTTAATGCACTGTTTTTCCGATTGAAGGATATTGTAGCCAGAGTAACTACTGGATATATTTGGACTTAACATCTTTTGTATCAGAATGCCGAGCGCAGTGAAATGCTAAGCATTGCTTTGTAGTTCAAGGTGTTGTTTGGTTTTGCTACTATTCATGAGTGGTCGTATCGCTTACCATTAGGCGAACTATATGCTCGTCTCACTATAAAAAAGCATTGGAAATCTCCCAATAATTATGCCTACAGGCAAGCGCATTGTCGGTCGCCCGCCTACAAGGACGGACGACCTCGTTAAGGTTGCAGGAAGTCGCTGGATGCAGGCAGCTTCCAAAATCTCAATGTGGAAATCCTTGGGAGGCCTATGTTCAGCAGTGGACTTCCTATGGCTAAAGAGAGAGAAAGAGAGAGATACGACACCAGTGAAAGCGCTAACGCAAAACGGTATTTTTTCTCCGTCGTTTATTGTAGTTTTATTATGTCGTCGTATAATTATCATAATCAACTCGTGTCTATGTTTGTCTGCATAATTAAAGTCCTTTGAATGAGTTCAGAGTAGAAAGTATGCGGGCCTAGACCACGTGACTGCGTTACGTGACAGCCGGCGTTTTGTTGACCTTGATTGGCCAATCGCATTGAGTCAATGATCGCTTCAATGAAGGCATTAAATGGATTACTTCTACGCCTGTTTACGTGGGATTGAGATGGAATGGGTTTTTATGCACGCGTAGGATGAATTTGCAGTACCAGGGAGATAGTTAAGGATAAGATTTTTGAGGCCTAGTTGTATCCAGCAGCATTGACTATGTGAAAGTGAATTGTTAGTATTTGTTAAATAATAATTATTTTTTCGCAATGTTTTTAATATTTTCGTAGTTATTATTTTAGATACTCAATTGTTTTAAATTAATGTTGCCAATAATAGGCCATAGTGGTACGGATAAACATATTGTAACAGATTATGTAAATCCATGTCGACAATAAAAATGATTTGAGTTGATTTGAAAAATATGCATTTTTGCACTTGGCTTGTTTAAAGGAGGCTTAGATCTAGTCGCAACAAGTAGATTGGATCATAGCTTTAACTTTAACAGTGTCAACGTCATACCACAAATTAGTATTCTTTGGCCGTACATACATTACAAATGTATGAAGAGAACATAAAGTCAAAGTCACGGTCAAAGTTACTAGATGATTAAGCCTAGTTTATAGAAGGCCAGGTCAAATTACTGAGGGAACACCTAAGCAGACAGGTCCTTATCAACTACTATATCATCATAATAAATCTGAAGACGGTTTTTCCACACTACGATCCTGAGAAGTAGAGCCAGGTGAATATGTTAATATAACCGGTGCTTTAACGGTGAAAGAAAACATCAAAACCTCGCATACTATAGCGAATTGATAAGAATTGCTATAGTATGTAAAGTCCGCCAATCCGCACTAGACCAGCGTGGTGGATTATATAGCCAATTCTCATCGTACTGTCGAGTTTAGATAAGGCCCGTGACCTGCAGTCGGACGCATGCAAGAGCAAAGCCGCGAACCACTAGTAAATATTACAAGAAAATACATAGATTCATACAGCTGTATCCGAACAATGAGATAAACGCATCTATTTAGTAGGCATCAAAGGAACTTCTTTGCACTCCATCCAGACTGGACATCATAAAGTGAATTAATAAAAAGCCCACTCGTGAAATGTAAATAATTTATCTCAACCTTGGGAACTCCCGACATATTCTGCCACACTGAACCCGTTTGTCAATGTAACCTCTTTACGTTTATTTTGGTTTTGATTGCTACGTTTAGATAAATAGTTTATATTTTAGAAGCGTTGTTACAGAAACCCACAAAGTTAGTCCGATTTTTTTATCTATGCCTTACATACATGTAACATGGTCTCATTATAATATTAAACTAGAGGGGACACTTCAAACAAAAGGTTTGTAACAAAATGATCGGCACTGTATCGCGCCTTCTAGTAATGATAATTATTGCTATTTCAAATTAACATCAACACCTAGTTATTTAGGAAGCTATAGCATACTCTATATTTCTGCTATTGCTAATCGCATCAAACAGAATTTGTAAACAAAAAAACTGAGCATATCTATACATATAAATAAAATTGAAGTGTCTGTTTGTAAAGTGAAAATAAACAAAAATGTCCAACTACATATCGTTATTATACACGATACCTATAACGAAAATGACCTTAGATTTTTTTGTCTGTCTGTCTGTCCGTCTGTCTGTCTGTCTGTTTGTTCCGGCTAATCTCTGAAATAGCTGGACCGATTTTGACGGGACTTTTATTGTCAGGTAGCTGATATAATAAGGAGTAACTGAGGCTACATTTATTTTAGAAAAAATCTTTTATTTTAGAAAAAAAAGTTTTTGTTAAGTCGCTAGTATGTATTATAATCATTTTTCACATCCAAAATTACACCATCACAATTGACTATTCAGTTTTTTCTTTAAAGGGGTTCGTAAAAAAAACTCACTCCATAGATTCCTGACAGCCTCCGTGGCGCAAGTGGTTAGACGACGCCTGTGAAACGAGAGGCCGCGGGTTCGATCCCCGCACCAAGACAAATATTTGTGCGGCCCACAAATATTTCTTCCGGGTCTGGGTGTTTGTGGGACCGAAAAGTCTCTCGTAGTTCCTGATACCCACGACACAAGACTCGATCTTAGTGTGGGGTCAGGACTATGTATGTGACTGTTGGTGTATTTATTTATTTTATACTAGCTGTGCCCGCGACTCCGTCCGCGTGGAATTTAAAAAAAAAGTGAATTAGTTTATTTAGTTTTTTTTTTGGCTTTTGCATTTTTATTTTAATTATCAATTTTTGTAACGAAACCATACTGCGATCTAATTTTACGGTGGCGCCATCTCTCAGCGAGCGGCGGTAAACTCCCGTTACACATTTATTTCAGTTTTTTGTATTAACTTTATTGAAAAATTTCTTTATATACAATATTTTGTAAATGTGATATTGATTCGTGACGCCTGACGTGACTGCCCAGTGGTGGCATGCGCGTGAGCTGCGCGCGGGCATTGCAACATTACTTTATTTTTCTAAAATAAATGTAGCCTAAGTTACTCCTTGTTATATCAGCTACCTGACAAAAAAGTCCCGTCAAAATCGGTCCAGTCATTTCAGAGATTAGCCGGAACAAACAGACAGACAGACAAAATTTTTTTAAATATCATTTTCGGCACAAGTATCATGTGTCATTTTCGTTATAGGTATCGTGTATATAACGATATGTAGTAGGACATTTTTTTTTTATTTTCACTTTTAAAACATACACTTCAATTTTATTTATATGTATAGATAAGTTCACTTCTAAAAATCAATACTATTCTCTATGAAACTTATCATTCACTTCGGACTTCGTCTAACATTACGACGTACGATACAGGATTCGAACATTTTGTAAAGTATATAGGCATATTCGTACAGTTTTACGTACGTTATACGAAAATTCGTGGTCGTGTCGGAGTACAGCGTAACTCCCCTTTTCCCAAAAGGGGTAGGCAGAGGTGGCTACTAGGACAACCACATTTGTATGTTCCGTCCCACGATGTGATAGGGAGCGAACCTATCGCTATATCAGGCACAAATTCCTGACTTTGGGCTGATAATGAATATAAAAAATCAATATCGCTTTGCCCAATAATAATTTTATATCTTACAATTATGAGAAATTATTAAAATAGAGCCTTCTAGTAGCTGTAATGGTTTCTTAGATTCATTTCTAATGCTTGTGGTTTTTTATTTTTTTTTTTTTTGCAGTAGTTAGATCTGTAGTAACCCATTTAGTTTGCACGACGGGGGTGTTATCACTATCTCACAGAAAACTGATGTTATCTGACAACTTTATTTTTCTTGTTTGGTTATTGAGAGATTTTCTTGTTCGGTTATTGAGATATTCTATTCTTGTCAAGATATATTGTTGTCAAGTTGTCGTGGCAGTAATAAAAAATACATAAAATAATCCATAGCAACATGCATGTTATGATATCACGCCAAACCCACATTAATGTACCATAAAGATAGTAAAGTCATACGAGGAGCAGATTAAACCAAAGTAGAATCTGGTGTGAGTCCCGTATTTCAAAATGCTAAGACGCATTAAGGCCATCGCAGACCGGGACGGAATGGCAAAGGATTTAATTTAGTACAAAAGGATATTCAAACTTATCTGTTTGGATTACGAAATAAATTTTAAACATTGCAAGTGCAACATGAAAACATTCCAACCAGATAAGTTGGGTTCGATCCAATAAAGGAGATTGCGAAAAGCCCAGTACTCCTTTACTCCTCTCATCCATTTTCGCTCTGTTTCTCTTTAAACTTTAAAAGATTGACGAACCTTTTGTTAAGAGATCGGCAGCCTTCAATGCCAGTTTTATATATTATGCTCCTGGGCGGTGATAATCAATTACCAATAGTATGGCTTGTGTGCCGTTGTAGGCAATGACAAAACAATAACTACAGACCTAGTGTTTATTGCGTGGTTGCCTGCTGGTAAACGGACCAGACGCAACTAGCAACATGTTCAAGGTGGTCGCGGGTTGAAATCCCAGGGCACACTCACTTTGACTTCTCGAAGTCATGTGTGTATTGATAGTCAATCACCACGCACTAAAACGGTGAAGGAAAAATCGTGAGGAAACCTGCATATGGTATGTAAGTCCGTCAACCCGTTTTAGGCTAGCGTGGTCGACTATATAGCCTAATCACTCTCAACCGTACTCTCGATTGTATCGAAGGCCCCTGCCCTGCAGCAAATAAAATGAAATGAAATTGGTTTATTGATCATGTAGACAATTAAATAGCTCTTATGACAAGTCAATACATAGCACTTATTCAACTTATATAGTGGGTGTATGGGCTGGTACAGATAGTGCTTATTAATACGTCGCTAGACTATACCTAGATATAAGAGATGTGTACAGACTGCAGACACTGCACTTGTTTATCAAAGGCATTGCCCTGTTTCCACGGACATTCGCAATCGGCTGCCCTGCGTATCGCAGGTCGGAGGTGATAACCTGTTTGTTAGTTGTTAACTTGTTACTATCACACTCAATACCTTTCAAATGACACTGGGTTATGACTAGCGGCATTAGGAGTGTTAACTGCAATTAGCATTGTAAATCAGCCTACGCTATTTTGATTGGTAATTGTATCATTTAAAAATTAAAATCTTTTGATAAATATAAGTACTTAATAAGTTCATTGATGTTTATAATTTTAGATTGTAAAAATTACGCAATTATACCTCGGGGCCTAAATGGGTCTACGGCACATTCAAAACCTCAAATTCTTTAAAAACGAATAAAATAATATAAAATGGTGAATACGATCTATGAACTTAGAAGATTAGAATCTATATTATACATTTGTAATACCTGTTTAATACATATTACACACAAAAATAACAATATGCAGCACTTGTGACTTTAAAGGTGGGAGAGGCTCGCGTAACATCTTTGTGAAGACAATTTTTTTTTGATAAGAAAAACAAGGAAAATGTATTATTTTGTTGTCCTATCGAGAAACTTGCAAATATACACAAATATAAGGGATATGTGATATGGATGCATATGCGATGTGTATAATATGTTCAATTTTTCGATAGGACAACATGAGAACGCTTTTTATGTGTGTGTGTTTTTTTTTGTCAAACGACATATACATACATACACATATCCCACAAGTCTTTTAACGTACTTGCAACTATTTCAACGATGTAAACAGGAGTTAGTTACTCGGACCCCAGGCAGTTAAATTATTGGAGTTTATACAATTGGGTCATGTCTATCAAAATGGAAGACCGTCTCTGTTTACAACGCGTAAACATAGAGCATTCAGTCTATGTATTGACCAATAAACACTGCTAGTTACGCCGCGAGGCCAACAAATTATATGGGCGAAGTGTATTTTATGAAGCCCTCTGGTAGTGAATGAGGCCCTTTATATTGCAACTGCCTCGGATATACAAACAAACGAGCAAACAGGTCACCTGATTCACGTGCAAGTGCAAGTGATCACTGCCGCCCATAAACATCCACAACGTTTGGATTATAAATATGTTTCCGAGCCATTAAATAGAGAAGAGAGCAGGGAAGGATGGCAAATGGAAAGAGGTATTACCCTTAGACCATAGCCACATACCACACTAGACTACTGCAGATTTTCTGACTTCACATTTGATAGAAAAAATCAAGATCTCTATGGTATGCAGGCTTTCACACATCATGTTTATACTGTTAAAGAATTTTGTAAATTGTAATTAAATAAAATATTGTTGCAAAACCCAAGTACTGTCCAGTACCGCGCGCAGCTGACGCGCATGCGCAATTTTTCAATAAAGCTAATACAAAAAACTGAAAATAAATGATAATTAAAATAAAAATGCAAAAACAAAAAACAAAACAAATTAAACTAATTAACTTTTTTGTTAAATTCCACGCGGACGATGTCGCGGGCACAGCTAGTTACGAATAATACCGGGTGAAAGTGAATTCTAAATTATCAATCGTTTATAATTTATATTACGAATATGATATTAGGCTGTGAATTTATCCTACCTGGGAGTAAAACCCAAAACCTAACTAATCATAAATCACAGCTCATTCAGGATTCCAATAGACTATGAGATGTTTCTTTTACGTGACGTCATAATATGTCAGCTAACATGTTATGTACATACATCCTTTTCTGACTCACTCGATAACCACAACCGTTATTAATAAGCAAACTATTCCACAATATGTACCTGTTGTAATATCTTTTCCTACTTCGCAGACTGAACAATGGACAGAGATGCGTTTTATTTGAAATACTTCCATTTAAAATGCAAATAAAAAATACCTATTTTGTATTTGGCATTTAAATGCCTTTTAGTAAAAAACATTTTGTATTTATTTGAAATACCTTTTGAGATGTATTTTGCATTTTTAATATTCATTTCAAAATGCAAAATACTTTGTGACTAAGCTTAGTCAATATTGCCAGACAGTCAAAAAAAATGAAATTAACGAATGACGCTTATAATGCCGCCGAGGGTGCGTTCGGCTGTTCGCGTCATCAACAACTCACAACAGACTCCTCTGCAACCAGTGAGGGTGGTAGTGCCAATACTACTATAGACCTAGAAACCCTACAATATTTGAAGGATGAGTGCACAAGTCTGGAGATGCTAAACGCGTATCCCACAATAAAAAAAGTATTTTTAAAATACAACACATCCCTACCTAGTTCATCACCAGTAGAAAGACTTTTTTCGTATGGTGGGAAGATTATGAGACCTCACAGAAGAAAAATTAGTGATGATCTATTCGAACAACTGGTATTGGTAAAAAGTGTATTAAATAAAAAAAAATGATGTTTAGACTGATTAGTCTTTCCTTTTCTTTTCGTAAGTCTAGTTTTTACATTATTTCAAGTGAGTATTATTATTATTGATAACAACAGAATTTATTGATACAAATACTGATAAATATGACCAAAAAGTGCTAGTTGGCTCGGCATTGTATCTGTATTCCATTTCTCACGATAAATACCTAAAATAAATAAAAATATCATTTAATTTGGTCAAAAGGCATTTTATTTTGAAAAAGTATTTTGAAAATACCTATTTTGCATTTAGCATTTGAAATACAAAACGTAAAACTATTTGGTATTTTGCATTTGAAATAGGAAATCTGAAAAGTATTTTGCATTTTGTATTTAAATGCTTTTTTAAAACTATTTTGTACATCTCTGACAATGGAGACATAATTTTGCAAGATTTGTTACCAAACGATAACGGCAAAGGTGCACAGGTCACTGACCTTTGTAAAATTCGCGCGGAAACAACATCGCGCAGATGTTAATGCCAAGTTGAGGTGTGAACTTAGTAATCTGTGTGTGACCTGCGATTTAAACTTATTGGGTGATTCATTGTCCTCTAAATGGATATTGGTGTACCTATAACTTCAAGCTATGACCTATCGACATGGTATTAAGCTAAATTTGAAAGTGACTCACATAAATGTCAAATAACAGAGCCACAACAGCAATCTTGCTGGAGTAGTGGGACTACTAATATTAACAAAGGATGAACCTACTACAATGGCGGACATATAAAAAATACTATGCATTTTGCAATCAATAAGATTTAATTCTAGAGGATACAACATGAACAAATTATATGTTACAAAAAAGAGCAGTACAATACTGCTATGAAATGAAATAGGCCCACAGATTTGTATTCAAAAATAAAAGTGACTGGAGAGTATTTACTTTTTTCGTAATTCTATTAAGTATTTTAGTAACAGCCTCTGTGGAGTAATTGGTTAGATGGTGACTGTATAACGTGAGGCCTCAGGTTCAATCTCCGCACTGACACAAATGTTTGTGTGGCCCACAAAATATATTTGTGTCTGTCAAATATGTCAAAATATATTCCGATACCCATGACACAAGACTTAATTGATCTTAATGTGGGTTCAGAACTATGCATGTGAGTGTTAAGTGTATTTATTTATTCATTATTTATTTGTAAGTATGTTAAATGCAAAACAATATCATTAAGTGGTATTATATTCATTGGTAATGTAATGTATCAAAAATATAGAACAAACACACATGACAATTGATTTATCATAAATCATTATTATTTGTTTATGTTATAAGGTATCATTGATTATATTATATTATCTAACTGATTGATAAGTAAATTGTTTAGTAATTACACATTTAATTTTTTTAAACTACTTACCTATTTGTCTCAAAAAGCAGTATTGTCAGAATTGATCTTTAAAAAAATGTACATATTATAAACAAGCAATAAACAGGGCCTAATGGTGTCAAATGGCAAAAGATATTCTTCTGTTTTATATGATGGTATTATATTATATTGTTTTATATGGATATGTGAGAGGCCATCTGGGTAGGTACCACCGCAATGTCTATTTCTACCGTGAAACCACACTGCGTAAATGCACTGTTGTGTTTCAGATTGAAGGACATTGTAGCCAGAGTAACTACTGGACATATTGAGACTTAACATCTTATGTCTCAGGATGGCGAGCGCAATGGAATGTTGCTACTGTTTATGAGCGGTCGTATCGCTTACCATCAGGCGAACGGCTGGCTCGTCTCGCCATTCATTGCAATAAAAAATTAATAAAAAAATATGGATAATATTTAATATACCTCATGTATATTAAATATTTGAATGGCATTGCACATTGCATCAGGTGCAATGAAGTCACTTTACCAAGAAAGGAAGACACAATAATGATGCATCAACTCAAAGTACTTTGGCTGTTTGTCAACTTGCATGGGCCTTATATAAAAGCATATCATATAGTTGTAGTTACATTGACTTACTATTGAAGGTGCTAATAACTCTAGGTAGACATCAATTGTCATATACTCAATGATCATTGCACAGCTGTAAAATAATATTGAGAATTATGTGGCCAAATCTCTTTCATCAGACCTATTTTATTGGTAATATGTTTCGGCCAAGTTAGTGTACAATCTTAACATTGAAGACAGCAAATTGTCTTACCTGAGCTGCTTCAAATCCATCAGGGTTCAATGACGGCATCAAATGAATCTCTGTGGTGTTCAAAAGTTTCGTCACTTGCTCATTTTTCCCGTAATTCTTTAGGAAATAGTGTGCCAAAAACACGACCAACTCTCGGCCGACAGCCTCATCGCCGTGCATGTTCGCCACATACTTGAACGCTGGTCGCTCCGGGTGCGCCACACGAGCATCTCCAGTGATTTGTAACACCAACAACCCACGGCCCTCCACAGATTTGCCTATAGAGTACACTTTTGCCAAATCCGGATATGTCTTCTCGAAACTTTCGAACAACTTCGCCAAATCATCGTATTTTGTGTACTTTGGCGCGGAAAGAAAGCTCTCGTCTTCATCCTCCACGGAACGGAGAGTCGATTCGTTGATTAATAAAGAAAACAAGATAATACACGTGCACATATACCAGCCCATGTTTGCAGACTGATCACTGGTTTAAAGTACGAGTGTAAGCGCGGTATTTTACCGTATTCACTCGATATATTAATGTAAACAACACTTTATCGTCACAGACATTGTAGAAACACTGAGCAAGTAATTAATTTGTACAAATAATGATAACAAATAAAACGAATATGGTCTGATTCACACACTGACAGCTGACTGACAGCAAGACAAAGCTAATGTTGCCATATACAAATACAATTTTACCCAATCGAGTAGTTATATAATTGTGGAAAAACTCATGATAACGGTTTTATTCTTTTCACTATTCCACCAAAGAACATCGGGCACGTCCATACATTTTGGGACCTGACAAAGAAATATATTGTACACAGCTGGGATACAGATTATTGTGTTGTATAGTGCATGAGGAGTGATGTCAAGTTACAAAAGATTTCTGCAAAGCCGGAGATTTTAGAATATTTCATATATTTGTAACTTTTAGGTTACGATTATACTAATAAAAAATATATTATAATGTCATTGTCATTGTCAAATAAACCTAATGTAGGGTGGTCTTATGGTTATCAGGTACCTAGGAAGAAAAGTGTACTAAATCATAATGATGGCTTAGTAATTACTATTCTATATAATTTCCCTTGTCATAAAACCAATAAGCCGTTGAATATGGTGTACACCATACCTGTATTACCTTAAGGTAATGAGAGAAAATGTAGTATTTTGCTGTCATTATTTCGCAGAATTTTATCAGAATTTATTAGTGACTGTTTTGAGTATTTTTCGTTATTCTTCATAATTTCTTATTTTTAATTTCTTATTTCCATCCACACACACTTGAAAAATCCCCCTATATATTTGTATAGAAATATAATAAGCAGTGGTTACAAGAATAAAACACAAAATAATATAATCAAATAATCAAATGAATCACATACGAGGTCCTTGAGGTCGTCTGAGAACCTAAAGCTGAGAATGCCCGTCCACACCACGACATTTATGGATAAATCATTCAGTGTTCAAGCTGTTCGTTTGTGGAATGAACTTCCTGTTGTGGTGAGGCAGGCTCAAACACTGTCATCATTTAAAAAGCTATTAAAGAACACTACCTATCTCTATAAACTGATCAGGATTATTTCCTCTTATTGATTATATTGGTAATATATATGTATATATATATATATATATATATATATATATATATATGTGTGTGTGTATATATATGTATGTTTATTCGTCTATAAATGTATATAAGTATGTATATACAATATGTATTTATATGTTTTCATTTCATTTGTCTTTATTTTACACTGCCCTTTCTTTTTTTCCTACTCATATATCCATCCCATGGTTGTCTGGTAGAAATTGCCTTAGAGCGATAAGACCGCCATTTGTACTTTGTTGTTTTATACTGTCTCTAAACTGTTATTTCTTTTTACTGTGTACAATAAAGAATTAAATAAATAAATAAACACAGAAAACATTATTTAAATGTATAATTTCTTATCTTCTCTTATTACAATAGAATCTAAGAACTCTGCAGGGGCAGCAACATCAAAGTCATGACGTGGGCACAGCAACATTACTGTGCGAAGTCCTACGACACAGTTACAACAATACTTAGTTATTCCGTCTCTCCTTGATTTGGAAGTTTTGCATCATTGTTTTTCATGAAAACACACACACTTTTCCTGTGGGAACTCCAGAATACTAAACCATATTGACTAAATGGTAAATAGCATACCTTGTAGATTCATGGCTAAATAAAAACTTCGATTAGTGGATAGACCCACTCACTGATTACAGCAATGAGTATAGTAAGACGGTTATTGCATTGAACACAATGCCAAAATTGTTGAGGAGCACACGGTTGCTCCGTGTTCATGTTTATATCGGAGTCCGTGATTAAAACCAAGTCACAAATATAAACAGAGAATTAACAGTAGTCGTAAATCGGAAATCAAAAGAAAGCAAAATGACAGCGCAAAGAAAAGTCATGTGTCATAGAAAATACCTTCACTTTATTTTTAATTTAGTACTACCTTCAACGTTGTAGTTAAAACCTTATTTTAAAACAAAGTATGACTGATGGAACGCACTCATATGCGTTCAATATTATTAAAAAAAACTTTTAGTTTTTCTTTTTATCCGGGTTTTTTAAAATAAATTGAAATATGCATTTTGACTCTAATAAATTATAAAATTTTTTGATGTACCATTCATAACTGGTCCCGTTCATGGTCCATTTTCGCCGATGTTCTTTCAGTTGAAAAATTATTACTTAATGCCATATAAGATTTTGTTGCATTACCAACACTTCCTAAACCAATCCGCTTTAACAGATTTCACACGAAGAAATAAAACTATAGGTACCTCATGGCTGTAAGATTCTTATAAGATTAATAAATATGATTCAGGAAAACAATGTATAATAGCACAGAAAAACTTGTTATGGAGACCCTGAACTGGCAAACAAAGCGGAGATTGTATGCGCCATACTATTTTATCTTATAGTAAGCTAGATACGATTTCCCCTAAGTCGGTCAGGATATAATTGGTTGGTGAAGGTTTTGCTTACTCATTGGGAAAATTATTTAAACGGCAATACAGAATGTCAATTTGACCGTCAAATTTAGACGTGTCAGCGTTGTCACCTCTTTTCCACCTGTCTCGTTTCACACCTGTGATTTGTGAACACTGAAGTCTGAACGCAAACAGCTAAGTGGAAAATAAGACATTTTCACTTTAATCATCGAAGTATGTAGGAAACTTCAATATTATTTTAATTAGAATCAGTGGCGTAACTATACCGTCGGGGGCCCGTGGCAAAATTCAACAAATGGGGCGGGCCCTTCGTAAATGTAAAAAAACTTGATGTTGTAATTTCGGTTTTCACTAAGTAAAGTACGGTCTACTTAAGTATAATAATATGTAGAAACACTATTGCATTAGTAATTACTGTATATATATATATATAGTTTTTTTTTTTATTATCATATATCAGTAAAAGTGTCAATGTTAGATTCCGAGCTAGAGAACCGATCATAACTCTTCCCATAGCATGTTGAGCGACTTGAAGGTTTATGTATTAGCCCACAGTCAGTGACCAAGTCTCTGCTCCGGACGCCATTAGGAGACTGTTCCGTCCTCACACGTACCAAAATAACTTTTGTAAGCCAAGATCAATAGTGGCACGTATTGTAATGACACCGAGCATTAAAGGTTAGCGAGTCTCCGGGAATGTCTAAATTGTCGTTACCCTGCAACCTTAGATTATATACGCGTCTAGATTGAGCAATGTCAACAAACGATGCGCTAAAAGTGTCCTCACTTTCGTTGATATGTGTGAGTACAATACGCGCCACGAAAGATGAGACTTGAAGCATGTTAGTAGTGGGAGACCTGCGCATGTACAGTCGTGTACCAAACTGTTACCCAGAATGTATTTGTATACCTGATTTTTCGACGACATGTAAGTGTAAGTGTACACGGAAGTGTAAGTAAGTAGAAGATGTAAGTATGCAAGCCTGGGTAGGTACCACCGCAATGTCTATTTCTCCCGCCAGACAGCAGTGTATATGCACTGTTGTGATCCGGTTTGAAGGACATTGTAGCCAGAGTAATTACTAGATATATTGAGATGTCAAGCATTGCCAATAAAAGCTCAAATTCTTTAACAATATTTATTACTATATAATAAAGTTAAAAATAAAAATAACATTATCGTATTCACTGTCACTATCAATAAACGATACACCAGCAGGAAGATCATCGTTTACCTCGAGGCATAATGCAGTTCTACAAAATTGCACTCGTATAAAACGCAACAACGAAAGTTATAAAAAACGGCTGCACTTGTCTGTACTCTGGAGTTAAGCGGCGCGTACGCGGGGTGAGGAGATCGGGATGCGACTAACGCGCATGCGCAACGCCGTACCGCGCCTCCCGCGCTCGTTCCGCCGCCCCGATGACGCCCTATCCCTTCCCGCATCGCACTTCATACCGCTAAAGAGACCCATAAATCGTCTTCTGCGCAAGTCAAACCACGTGGTGTGTCAAGTCTCATCTTTCGTGGCACGTATTATACCGGTCGTGGAATTATTGTAATCCAACTGTCAAGGTGTGTGTGTTTAGGGATGCCTACTCCAGATTATTAACTTAACTTTTCCCCATTATTTGATATACAAAATAGGTTAAATAAAATATTTTTTCTTTATTTAAAGTAATCATACTATTAATTATATTTATAACGCATTTTAGTAAAAACAATTAAGATCTAAACCCATCTCCTAGTGTTTGTTTTCGAATAGAATTAACTCTTTGGATTTATTGCCTGGGCTGTTATCTGATTTCTGTATTTATGTAAAATATAAATCATCATAAGTAAAATGTTCGGAACACACAACTGAAGTCATGTGAGGCTACGAATGGTCTTCTTTTCGTTTCCGCTGTGTAATGTCTCTCCAGCAATTTGCTAGTACGGAATTCGTAGGAAGTCTAAAAATATTATTAGGACCTTAAATAAGTTCTCGCTGTTTCTTCAAAGATGACAAAAGCAGTACCCCGTTTGTGAAATTTTGAATGGTAATACACATGCAAGGCAAAGAATTAATAAAATTACTATGAAGTGCATGTCGTCGTGGGTTTCATTAATATCGTGTAGGTAAGTATTATTTACTCATTAAATAAATAATGCTATTCTTCTTGTTGTTATTCTGATCGAAATATTATGTAATGATATTTGTGTTTTATAGATTCTCCCATAGTTTCAACAAATCTTCGTAGTAATAAATTGACAACACTGGCCAATGAAACTCATCTTCAAAATAATGAATTAAAAGTTCATGTTTTCTTCAAATAGTAGTGGTCAATAGTGGTTTAACAATAATGTTACCGATAGAAAGTGATATTGGTATTATTATACAGTTTTCCCACACAATTGCGATACAATTCGACAGCACAAACCGGCATAATTAATTATTTTTCGGGAGCACGCGATCCATATGTAGTTCAAATGACACTGACGTACATAGAGTAAGTAATCACTACGTTACGTTACGTACGTACGTGAGAAGCGAGTCTACCAAAGGAGATGGGCCAGAAATGTATGGGCCTTGGGCCGTTTGTAGTACAGTACACCAAATTTACTTAGTGAAATTGGCATTCGATTTCTGTATGAAATACTATTATACGTTACATATTAGCTTTATACAAAAATAAATACCAAGCCAAGAACAGCAACACTACAAGGGGACAATATGGCGTCTGAAACGGCATGTTTGACAACCGATGTCAAAACTTGACATTTATGAAATATGAAGTCGTAATTCGTTTTCCTATAAATCAAATATTATTTTTAGTCGTCTATGCTATAAATTACTGTACTCTATATAACTCGTAAATGTTTTTACGTCAACGGAATTAGTATCATACTTTATTGATCATCTTGTCTATAACATAATGTCTATACAATAAATTGCAACAAGTCCGTCAGAATCTCGTCATGTTTATAGTTATTTAATATTAAGAAAGTGTACCTATATCTGGCCGTAAGTGCGGTGCATAATACTTGCTAAACAACCTATTTAAATAATCCACAATAAAAATCTGCTAGGCATGGGATACAGCACGGCACAGACTGATCACTTGTCGCGACTGCTAGCATCTGTATCAGCCCATATACGTCCCACTGCAGGGCACGGGCCTACTCTACAATCAAGAATACGATTGAGAGTGATTAGGCCATATAGTCCACCACGCTGGCCTAGTGCGGGTTGACGGACTTACATACCATAGAAATTCTTATGAATCGCTATGGTAAGCAGGTTTCCTCACGATGTTTTCCTTCACCGTTTTAGTGCGTGGTGATGACTATCAATACACACATGACTCCGAAAAGTCAGAGGTGTTCCCTATGTGCATATGAATAAATAATCATTTTATTATTAGGCATATGCACTTAATAAGCTCTTAGTTATTATAGTCCATACCAATGAATACGCTATAAAAATGGAATCGAATCTGGTAGCAGCCATGTTTATTTCTATACCTTAATGTCTAGTAAAAGAACATACTAGCAATCATTTCTGTACAAGCTAACATTTCAAACATTATATTTAGTCTACCCCTAGAAGTCTTATATACTTTAGTATATTAGACTTCTGCATACTTAAAAATAATATTATCCTAAGGTTTAAGATATTATTTTTCAAATAATGTATTTGACATTAATTCTAACTGGTTATTTCTGAGCACACATAAGGAAAAAGTAGGATTAATTGATGAAAGAAAACTAAAATCAAACAAAACTTAAGGACAATAAAGTACAACCAGATCTTGCTTTATATTTTTTATTTATATTCGCCTAAAAATAATCTCCAGTCAAAACATCTAGGAACAATGCCGGTGCTCCTATATTGTACTATTGGTAGCCCAACCTAAAGGCTAAATATCACAGTATAATCATGGTATGAGTACAGCAACCCACTGTCCAGTATCCAGCCATGTTCCTTTCAACATGAAGCACTTGTGGGTGTTAAGTATGTCCAAAAGAATCGAGATTGATACAATCTTTTTACGGCAGAGTTGGAATAAAATCTTGCTCATTGTCTACAGCTTGATTTATTTGCAGCCAGCAGTTTGTACTGATAATTGCTCGTCCTGATAACTAAAACAAAATAAAAAAGATTTAATATTGAAGATATCGAAGAATTATGATGAATAAATAACTCTTTGCAGTCACATGTGTATGATCCCAGGTCTTCTTCTTTAAACAATAGCGGACTATTATTTATAGAAGCATCTTAGCAGGCCGGCCGGATAATTGTATGAAATGTCTTGGGACAGTCATCTGATGCCATTAGATATTCCTCCTGGACGGCATTTGTGCTTACCATCAGACATAGTGTTGTTATTATGGATATAATTATAATATAATATATTATACATAACACTGAGTGTCCAGAGGGAAATAAAAGAAAATGTAATTCATTTAACAATTTAAACAACAATATATAAAATATCACTTCTTACATATTTATGTACTAGTAGACTTGTCCTGTGGACACAATGCAATTCAGCTCTAACATGAATACTTTTGTAATACTCCATACTTTGTATTGACCTTGATTAATTGGCATAAAACATACATTTCCCAAATTAATGAAGAAAATAGAATACTTACTTCTTGTTCTGCCATTTCAGCAATAAAACGTTTTGAAATACTCTACACGAGAGTGAATTGGCAGCCCATGTAGTTACTAAGATTCTGTTGAATGATAGAATCCATTTCAATTTTTGATTGCAGAAGTGCAATTCAACCATTTCACAACAATTGCAGAAGTGCAATTCAAGCAAAGCGCCACTTTTGATGTGCTGAAAAGCAGAATTGTGGGTTAGAAGAGAAATATGAACATAGAAAAACATAACAGTATTACTTACATGTGGCATTCAAAATAATAAATAATATGTTTACTCACCAAATACGAACTAGTAATTGCGTTTTGCGTCAAGATATATCATCTGCGAGAATCAGAATCCATAAAACAAAGCCAGGTATACAGAGAAGCAAATACACATTTGCAAAATGTATGCGAATAATAAAAAATAATACGAATTACGGCCACAGACGTAGACAGATAACACAGAGTTTTGCAATTGCTGTCATGTTAAACATTTTCGTTCTTAAACTAAAATCATGTAACATAAATAAAATAATAAAAGTGACTTCTTTAACAACATATATCGTCTTTTAAAAAGCGAAGAATATGGAAAAAGAAATATAGACAATAATTATAATTTGTAGGGGGGTTTTAAAAATAAGACATATTCAAGTTAAAGATAATGGGTTCGCGCATTTTGAACGAAATGACAATTAGGCACTCAGACTAAATACTCTCTAGACGTAGCCATAACTGGAACGTGAGAAATAAGAGTGAGACCGCAAGTTAAAAATTAGTGTGCGTAAAAGAGACAGAGAGTTTTTTTCTTTGTCCTTGTCACCGTGGCCGGTTTTTTTATTTGTCAATAAGCGCAGTTTGTCAAACAAATATACGTCAATCAGTTTTTCCGATATTTTAATAGTTTTGGATAGTGTAAAGCAGCAATTTATACAAATATTAGTGACTATAGTGTATATGCAATGGTGGGTTGTAGTATTTTAGGCTGCAAAAGCCGCAGTGAACGAAAAATTTGTGGAATAACATTTCACTCGTAAGTTACTCATTTATGTTACATTATAATTATTTTGTCGTTTATTGGTAAATAATGTTGTATTTTAATATCAATACAAATTGTTTTACTTAGAGAAATATCGATTACATTTAGGAATTCTACAAATAATATTAAATAACCTTAATTTCTTAAAAGTTTAGTGTTACCTTGTTATGAAAATTGGTTTACCCTAGATAATACTTGCATATTATTCCTTGCATACATAGCGTTATTCATACGTAAATAAATAAAATTACTTCTTATTTTAGGTTTCCTACTAACAGTAATTAGAATTAAATGGGTGGAAGCTAATGGACACCAAAATTGGCAACCAACAAATAATTTTAAAATTTGCTCAATACATTTCGAGATAGATTCCTTTCATTATAAAAAGAAGAATGTTATAGTAAAACCAAAAGCAGTCCCAATAACATATGTTCATGTAAGTAGTTGATCATTAATTATTTTTAACACCGTTTTATTAACTTCGCCTATATGTATGTAACAGAATCTGTGAAGTCGATTTTCGAGCACTTCAAAACGTCGGATTGACTTGAAATTTTGCATACGTATCCAGGACTGATGACGACGCAATAATTTAAAAAGTATACCGGGTATCTCAAGACTGCTACCGAAAACGAAGCCGGGTGGTAGTTTTAGTAACTACAAACACAATGCAACTAAAAATTTCGCAAAGAAACGCGACAATTATTTTTATGATTTTTTAATATCGTCATTTTTGGGTGGTAAATCCATAGTTTTTGCTAAAATAATAATTTAAACTCTTTTATACCTTAGATTATTTATAAATAAAAGGGTATACACTATTATTTTAGGAAAAAATGTATTTACCACCCAAATATGGTCAAAGGAAAAAAATTACCAAAAAAAAAATTATCGCTTTTATTTGCAACTTTTTCTGTTGCATTGTGTCTGAAGTCGCTTAAACTACCACCCGGCTTCGTTTTCGGTAGCAGTCTTGAGATACCCTGTATGATATTATTTTATATTTTATCCAGAATAATAAACAAAATATTATTGTTGAAAAATATTACCTATATAATTGGTAATTTGCGCGCAGTTGTCTTTCTTTGATAAGACAGCCGAAGATAGATGTTTTAGTGCAAGCAATTAAATTATAGTTTAAAAACCAAAAAAACAAGTTTTCATATAAGATCGAACTAAAAAGTAAAAAATAATCATTAACTCATTATCATTTAATAATAAATATGATATACGAATAAATACGATTTAAATCGTACGGTTGGCAACGCTTATGTTGGCCTGTGTTAGTACCCACCAAAAGTAGGAATTTTTCCCAACATGGCCACACTGAAGAATTATATATCTGTCTCTTGTGCGGCCACGGCATGGCTACGTCTAGAGAGTATTTAGTCTGAGATTAGGCATCATGGAGGACAGATTATAGAAGAAAATATTGCTTCTGTACTAAAACAATCACATTTTTGTATAAAGCCCCCTGTTGTCCAAGAAATCTAAATGTATTTTATTTGAATTCCACATTTTTTTCTAGAATTTGTATTAGACGTACACAAAACGGCCCAAGATAGCACATCTCCTTTGGTAGACTTTATTTGAGCCGCGCAGTGAGGTGTGATGTGTCATCTAGACGAGTAGGTATATAATCTAAGCCCGCAACGAAATCAATCAGAAAGTTAAATATTTTACTGTCCACTTTTGTCTCACGTCCACTGAACGCCATTATAGGGAAGCCGTACTAGTTGAATACTTTCTTCATTAGGGTCTTTGGTATATCCCCATTGTGGTATATACAACTTCCTAAACACTGCCCAGCCCAACTGAATCCTCTTATCGACTTCCTTTCCGAAATTGTACCACATATTTGCCTCCGTGGCGCAGTTGGTTAGACGCCGCCAGTGAAACGAGAGGCCGCGGGTTCGATCCCCGCACCGAGAGAAATGTTTGTGCGGCCCACAAATATTTCTTCCGGGTCTGGGTGTTTGTGAGACCGAAAAGTCTCTCGTAGTTCCTGATACCCACGACACAAGACTCGATTTTAGTGTGGGGTCAGGACTATGTATGTGACTGTTGGGCGTTATTTATTTATTATTAATTGTTTCTGCCCAGTTGCATTAATTTCTCGAAGCAGATATATTCCTTAAGAACTTTGAGAGGCGTGCTATGTAGTACAACTTCCTGCCGACCCACATATCTGCCCAGCCCAACTAAATCCTCCTATCTGCTTCCTTAGACCAACATAATCATTTCTTTCCGGTCTCCTGTACAGTCTTTCTCTCCTGTCCTGCTTGTATACACAGAATATAAACTCGCTTGAAAACATAACTCTTGACCCATTCATAGTCCAATTCTCGTGTTCTCTACCATAACTCAACCTTTAGTGTCTGCGGTGTCTTTTTAAATTTTGGGAATTTGGGGCTTTAAATTTGCTTCAGATAGATGCCACCGTATTGTATCCGTACGCACATTTTTTTCTCCTGTTCATAAATGGTGACATGTTAGTCCAACAGCTGTAAGAAAGCGATTTCTCCTCCTCCTCTCGCGCTGCAATGCGCCTTGTTCAGCCTGTTTCTGGTTTTCGAAGATTGGAACAATTTTAATGAAAACGCTGTATTACTCGCTGAATTGTAGAAAGAGATACACTAACAGTTCTCGCAGTGTTTCGCTTACACAGCCCATGTTCGAGTATTGTTAGGGTCCTCGTACATACTTCAGAGGTTTACAACATGATGAATTCAGAATAATAAATTTATTTGTCTTGCAAATTTTTCATTATTATGAATATGTTGAATTCTCCTCTGCTTACGCCTTGTCAAACTTAAGAACGAGGGCCTGTCGAACTAAGACCCTTTCAGGCTGAGGCCCTGTCAGGCCAGGGTCCTACCGGACCGGGGGCCCGTGGCATTTTGCGCACTTTGCCACCCTATTGTTACGCCACTGATTAGTATATGTGATTCATAGCCATTAATTACAGAACTTGGTCAATATCCGAGTGGTTTAATTTATAGCTATATAAATAAAAAAAGTTTCTCTATCTATTATGTATGTATGTATTAGTATGTTTGCGGTAGAACCAAGTTTTCGGTATTCTTCCGGCAAGCGACCACTGTACACAGAGTTTAAAGACCTGTCGCAACCATCTTTGTTGCGTTTCACGTTTATCTTGTATACATCCGGATACAACCAGGGGGCAGGCCTGCATAATTGTTTTGATCGGCGAGAGTTAGCCAACATTGAAAACTCTGGGCTGGACTGAACGGCATTTAGCGATGTGTGCATTGTAGTTTTGATACTACATACATAAATTAACGCTTTTATTTCTCAGAAGGGATAGTCAGTGGTGCTATCAGGACACCGCAAGTTTCGCCACGATGTGATAGGGGGTGAGCTTATCTCCATATTGGGTACAAACTAATAACCCCGGGCCGATAATGAATAAAAAAAAAAAACACTTGGCCGGACGCAGGATTCGAACCAGAGACCTCAGCGTAGTAATTGAACCATAGTGCAACTGCGCCACCGACGCAGTCACTACTTTTGATTAAAATAATAAAAAAATGCACCCAACAGTCATATAAGTACAAAATCCTGACCCCACACTAAGATCGAGACTGTGTTGTTTCTGTGTGGTCTCAGGCACGAAAGTCGAAGTATAACCTGTGCAACACAAACATAATAATTTTTCTCGGTGCGAGGATCGAACCCGCAACCAATCATTTCACATCTAGCGTCTAGACAACTGCGCCACGGAGGCTGTAGAATTTTATTTATTAACTTACAGCATTTCAAAGTAACTTAAAATAACAAAAAAACAGGTATTAACGGTACAAACAGGTAAAAACGGCGTTTATTTAAACTGAATCATGATCACAAAATAAGTATTTTGTGCTTCAAATCAACATTATTCATATAGGTACAGAGGAGGAACTTATTTATACATTTAATTACAAGAATACCCATAAATGTTCATTAAAAATAAAATAAATTATTTACTGTAATACGAAATTATGTAATATGTATGTCTTCAATAATTTAGCAATGTTCATAGACGAAGTGATACTTCAAATATCTATGAAGTTATTGATAGAATTTATTAAAATAGTGAATTCATATTACGATAATACACCCAATAACCACATACTGTTTAGTCCTGATCCCAAACTAATCTAGTCCTGTGTAATCAGAAACTACGAGACTTTGCGGCATTTGAAAACTGCCTCAATTCCTTATGAATAAGGGGGTCCTTTAGTGTCCTATTCATAGTTGTAAAAATTCAGCATTCTAACTGGAAAAAAAAGGTGGTCAAGGTATAAAAATGCTACAAACATATGAGGGGTCAGATTGCAACGAAACGAATCCAATGAATTCAATTCCAATTGATGATAAATGCAGTACAATGGAACTGTGACGACCATCTCTCGTCAGTTGGCTCGATAATGCCGGCTTGCCGATATGCTGACATAAACTAACATTTGAGGCATTACGCAATTCTATATAAAATGGGTGTATTTTTAATCACTCCAAAACAATATTTATCTATTATGTATAGAAACAAGAGTATAAGACAAAAAAATAACTTTTCCCTTTAATTACCAAAGCGATACTTTACAATATAAATAACTTACAACACATTAACTTAATGAACACATTACGACAAATAACGCGCTACACTTATTACTAATAATTAAATATACAAGGTTAGTCATTAAGGGTATATAAAGCAGAAAGGAGGGTTCTTCATTCAACAGCTGTTATTATTTTTTCGCTATTTCATGGTTGTCCCCATGGTAAAAGTTTGCCATTATGATCAATTTAGCTCTCTTTTTCAGTAGCTCTCTCTTTAAGTTTTATATATCCTTTATAACTAAACTTGTATTATGAATTGTAATAATACAGTACATGGACACTTTCTTCTATGAATTTTATCATTATCATCCTTACCTTAAGAAAATCTATTATTGATCCTAGGCCTGATTACAGTAACCTAGGCAGAATAAATAGATTTGGACCCAAATAAATTATAGAGTATACCAACATTTTTCACAACCAAACTATGTTTAACAGCAAGTATATGTAGATTTTAAATAAGTTTTATATTTATATTCAGTGATAAATGAAAATCCTTATAATGTATAGAAAATAATATCCATGTACAAACATAATACAGAAATAATAACATCAAATACTATTTTATTATATCACAGGATAATATTACAATTGAAGTTTAAATGTTTTTAGGCCAGTCGTATAGGGTAAAACAGGATAAGACTAACTACACATAAGTAGCAGTAACTACGGTCTCATTCATGGACAACTGTAAAACCCATTTTACTTATCGAATCTCTCGATAATTTGTTAAAAACAGACATTATTTTACGATTTTCAACACAATGGAGACCAGACACATTAAAGAAAGTAGTTATATCGTAAGAACTCAGTCAAAAATAGTTAATTTTGATAGAAAGCGAGATTTTACATGATTGATGAATTTTACAAACAACTTTAATTTACATACTTTTTCATATTTTTTGTCGTATTTCTTCGTAAAATAATTATTTTCGTGTTTATATAGAAACTATCTATATGCAAAATAAAAGCGATTCCAAAAAACAGTCAACATCTCTATTCAGTTTGAGCGAACAAGACAAAATATTCGATGACTAAAATAGATTTTAAAAATGTCTGAATAAGACCGCTAGAGTACATATTTAAAAAGTTTGTGCGGCTAAATGCATCATAAGAATAGGAAATAATCATAAACATAGATAATGGACTAGTCAACATCCTTAAAAATACTTCTAGATTTTTCTATACAATAGGTCGGCAAACGAGCAAACAGGTCATCTGTTAGTAAGTGATCATCGCCCATGAATGCGATGCTGGACCATCAAGGGGAGGAGTGGAGGATGGGAACAGGAGGTATTGAGCATCCGGCAATCTCGAGAATAATGAGTACCAAGAGTAATGGTACTCATTATTTTTGAGTTAAATATTAACTTGATTCCACAGAATGTGGAACAAGGAACAAGGAAATTAAGTCAAAATGTGGAAATCATTGGGGGAGGCCTATGTTCAGCAGTGGACTTCCTTTGGCTGATGGATGGATGGATTAACTTGAATTTTTATACTGGCAAGACAAAATGGCTACAATGCACATGTAAAGGCATTCCAACGACGATAGACAACCATAGATTTCTAGACTGGTCAAAACCGGAATGAAACAGTACACCCTTGTTTTTATAAATAATAATTGGACGCAATTTGCCAGAGGGTGTAGGCACAGGTGCTACCAACTCGTGTGTTGTCACGATTCCATCACGATGTGATAGGGGCCGAGCCTGCCGCTATATAAAAGGCCAATATCTCTTTGCTGACCCGGGATTCGAACCAGAGACCTCAGCGTCGTAATCGTACAACGACGTCACCGAGGCAGTCATATATTTATACTTCATACATTACTTTTACATGTATACTCAGTCCATTATTTATGTCCATGGTCGTAATAATATCTTAAAGTTCAAGAATTACATAAAAAATCATTGACTCTAACAGGGATATAAACACTTATCAAAATTTAATAATCTAGCGAAGTATAAAGGTACAATAAGTTTTGTAGTATGTTTAAAAATAAGGCACCAATATTTATTTTAATATTTAAAAATTGGTACAAAAATGTTGCATTATTATTAATTATTTAATTTAATTTACCTTGTTTCACAAAAATACTTTTTTACGCTAAAAATACAAGAACACACACTTCTTTTAATTATTATAAAATGCAATAATGACTGCTTTTAATTCGGCTGATTTCTCCAATAAAATCCTAAAATGTTATCGGTTTTTCGTCCATATTGTATGAGAAAATTATCAGCCAGTGTTGCCATGTTATAATCCAAATATTACTAAAATAAAACACTTACAACATACATTTACACGTAAAATTATGGCAATACTTACATAGGACGGCGATAACGCGCATTAAAAATTACTATATTTTATAAAATTACAAAAATACTTTTGAGCAACACTTAAATAATTTAAGCTTGCAACACAGTTTACTTTTTAAAATACTTCTCATACATTCAGCTGCTATACCAAAATTATCAAAAATATGGCGACGCAGGCACACCTATCTAACATTACGAAGACATGAAGCCTTAGGATACGATTGTATATAAATAGAAACATGTAAGTTATATACAATTAGGAAAAGACCAGTAAGGGTAAAAATCCTTATTTATACTTTATGTGAAAGACCTAACATTGTACAATCCTGTCTTTTAAAATCATCGACTTTATTTATGACACTTGTATATAATAAAAAATATTTACATACTTATTGGTGTGCGTAGTTATTTTACGTTTTACAAATTATTGTTGTTCATTAAAGTCCCATTTACACATGGAGAGATTCTCGCCTTAAATATATGATTATTGTAAGGATATACATATAAGAGTTGTATCGTGTGAACATTTGTCAGGATACGATAATCTTATGGCGTTTATGTCATGCGATAATGGAATACGAATCTCGCCGCGAGAAATTTCCCCGTGTAAGTGGTCAATTGCGTCAATTTTTTTTCTAAAGTTACTTATACAGGGAAAAATAACTTAATATACATATTGTTTAGTAAAGTGTTTTAACAAATATAGCACTTTGGCGACAACTTTACTGCATGATAACAAATATTATACAATTTGTTTTTATACATTCATTTCGGTGGATTTTGCTATGGAAAATCTCAAAAACATCTAACACTGATGACAGCTGCCAATTTTTATTTAGGTCGGTAAAATTTTGGTTTTGCAAAACTCGTGGAATAGTTTGGGGTAATTTTGAAACTATTTTTTACCAATTAAATACAATAAGTGGGCCAATAAATAAGTTGAACATATTGTTAAATTACTATTAAAACAAAATACAAGTCAATAAGTAAATGGATTTACAAGTCAAAGTTTAAAGTCAAGTCTTGAATTATTGTTTCTACGGCCCACAAAACTTACATACATACAAATTATGAGGGAAAAATGGTCACAATCACATTTAAAAACCATACCAAGACTGCCGATAGCAAATTTAAATAAACTAACCACAAAATAATTTCAAAAAAACCCCACACTATCTTATAAAAATCCCATAAAGATCTCAATATCAGTACCAAAAACAAATTTAATTAAACCTGGTAGTCCAGAATATGTTGGCTAAGATCCCGGCGACCATTAGGGAGAAGTACAGCACCACCGCCGCCCACCACAAACGCTTCTCCCACTTTCGCTTCTCCAGGTTGCGAAGAACACCGATGCCTACCAGAAGACCTGGAAATTGAGGACATTGTCTGTATTTCTCTGACCAGCTTGTTTCGTGCTTGTATTCATGATAGGTTTTTCTTAAATTGCATGGATTGGTTGATTGATTATTATTTATAGTCGCTAGATGCAGGCCGCTTCCAACAGGTCAATGTGGAGATCCTTGGGAGAGGCCTGTGTTCAGCAGTGGACTTGCTGTGGCTGAGATGATGATGGCGATATTAATTTTTCCAATCATCATCATTTCCATTTCAACGATTTCAATTATGCGAATGTTACATATTGAAATAAAATTACAATTGTAGCAGTCACTGAGCGCATGACTAATATCTCAGTGACTATGAAAGCTGTAAAGTAATCGAAACGAAGATGCATCTTCATACTACGGCGAAAGGACCCAGGATTATAGGAAGGAGGGTCCAAAGAAACGGTGCGGTTCAAAAAATAATTTGCGAACCTTTTTGTTCGTTCGAGATGGTTTGGACCATCAAGCTATGTCTTCACAAGCTAGCACGCGTGGTTCTGTTTAGGAATGGAGAGGAAGGATATATTTTTTTAAATGGCTATGAATGGCAAGACGAGCATGCCGTTCGCCTGATGGTAAGCGATACCACCACTCATCAACAGTAGCAAAACCAAACAACGCCTTGAATTACAAAGCAATGCTTCTACTGTGCTCGCCATCCTGAGACATAAGATGTAAAGTCTCAATATGTCCAATAGTTACTCTGGCTACTATGTCCTTCAATCCGAAACACAACAGTGTATTTAACTTGCAGTGGTACCCCACCCAGGCAGCTACTCACATATGAGACACCTACCACCAAGTAAAGTTAGTGAGTTAGTAAAGGAAAAAGATAAAATTGTACATACAATGTCGCAATGCCTATTTCTCCCGTGAAACAACACTGCTTAAATGCACTGTTGTGTTTCGGATTGAAGGACATTGTAGCCAGAGCAACTACTGGACATATTGAGACTTAACATCTTATGTCTCAGGATGGCGAGCGCAGTGGAATGTTGCTACTGTTCATGAGCGGTCGTATAGCTTACCATCAGGCGAACGGCTTGCTCGTCTGGCCATTCAATGCAATAAAAAAAAAAAAAATATATACCAGCAACAGCGCCGGCCAAGTGCGCCACGTATCCTATGTGTTGGTCCAGGTGCCTCCAATAGCGGTCGTACACTGCCGTGCCGATATCAACGCCCGCCAGCAGTAGAAACACAAGCAGTTGGACTATCGCGAACTCCATCTCCGCCCAGTTCTACAAAGCAAAATATAAAAATCATTCAACTATGTGTGTCTGTATCTACATCAACCCATCTACGTCCCACTGCAGGGCACGGGCCTCCTCTACCATCGAGAATATTATTGAGAGATTAAGCCACGACGCTGGGCTATGGCGGACTTTACATACCATATAATTTTTTACAAATCAATATGGTATGCAGGTTTCCTCACGATGTTTTCCTTCACTGTAATAGTTCGTGGTGATTGAATTGTGGGGTTTGGTTTAACCATATTTTCTACGACGATATCACTAGATACTGCTAAGTCAGAACAATCATTTTTTCTTGAATATCAAGTTTTATTAATTTTGATGAGCTTAGAAAAACGCTAGACAATAGCAATACTTGTAACTCGATAATACCACAAACATGAGTCGCATTGTTCTTAACTACGCTAGGTTAATCACAAAAAGTTATATTCATATTTTTCTAACCAGGGGGGGTTACTCTATGAAACGATAAGAACTTCGAATGTTCGACATCCGGAGTATGAAGTTTTCCACATGAAAAAATAAATACAATTCGCTATTATACTTATCATTTTCTCAGAACTTAGTTTATGACTACGACGTATGATAGAGAATTCCAACATTTTATGGAGTATACCGGGTATCTCAAGACTGCTACCGAAAACGAAGCCGGGTGGTAGTTTTAGTGGCTACAAACACAATGCAACTAAAATTTTCGCATAGAAACGCGACAATTATTTTTTATGATTTTTTAAATATCGTCATTTTTGGGTGGTAAATCCATAGTTTTTGCTAAAATAATAATTTAAACTCTCTTATATCTTAGAGTATTTATAAATTAAAGGGTATACACTATTATTCTAGGAAAAAAATATTTACCACCAAAATATGGCAATAGGAAAAAAAATTCAAAAAAAAAATTGTCGCTTATTTTTGCAACTTTTTCTATTGCATTGTGTCTGAAGTCGCTTAAACTACCACCCGGCTTCGTTTTCGGTAGCAGTCTTGATATACCCTGTATAGGCACATTGGTGAAGTTTAAAAAAAAAAACATGTTTCTCTACGATACAAACATTCGTAAATACTCTTACCATAATAATAGTAGCGACATGAGCAGCGACCAGCGCATAGACCCCCCCGGAGGCTCCAGCGAGGTACACCTTGGGGTCAGTAAGGCTGGTAGCCAGCGACCCTGCGGCAACTCCAGCCAGATATACTAGTGTGACGCGCCACCATCGATGCACCATCTCTAGTGGTACCCCGAGGAACAGTTGAACCAGTAGGTTGACTAGGAGATGGACCACGCTGAAATGTATTTGAAATGTTAGTACATTGTCTTGGCTATTTTCATTTTGACATTCAGCAGTAGATAGTACAGCTCAAAAGGTTTTTCCTAAGATTTTCTCAGTGACTAATTAGAAGCCTTCAATCAGCTCTTTTCTACATAATCGCATACATATGTAACCGTTACGCATGTATCTCACAGAGTAAGGCAAAGATCTTCATTTTACACGATCTTGACATGCTACATTTTTCCAGCCTCGTTTTATTAAAGGCAAATATACATTCATCATCATCATTATCCTCAGCCTATACGCGTCTACTGCTGGACATAGGCCTCTCCTATGGCACGCCACTGGGCACGATCTTCAGCCCATCGTCTCCAACCGCTACCTGCCATCTTTCGGATATCGTCACTCCACCTTGTTGGAGGGCGTTCTACACCTCGCTTTCTTAAACGTACATTAAAAGAAAAAGGCCTAAATTACTCACCCAACATGAACCAACATATAAGTGAGAAACCGCCAGGCCTCCTGCCTTTTGTTTGGATTATAGATGAAGATTTGTGCGATAGGGCCGTTGGCTTGGGTGTTGCCCTGCGCGGCATCGTAGCAGAACAGGACAATCTCGACGAGAGAGATGAGGATCATGCACACAGCGGGCGGCCAGCAGCTGTACTCCTCCTCGTAGGTGCCGTCTGTGTATGTGAAGTAGGCTTTGCTACGGGCTATCGGGACTATGACGCAACACAAAATATCGAGGAGATAGGAAGGGAAGCAGGGTGAACGGTTAGTAGATATTGAATATTAAGATAGGAGTATAAATTGCATTGGTATTTCAGATCAATGTTAAAGAAGATATTCCAAATATTCGAAAAGAAACAGATTTGATTGTTTAAGACAAAGGGGTAGAGTAGAAATTGTATTGCGAAAATTAGATCAATGGTGAAGAGGCAGATAATAAAGAAGAAAGAGTAGGAGAGGTTTTAGTATTTGACGTTATAATTTGGCACGTTATAAATAAATTACAGTGGACAGAAATAGATCACGCGGCGCACGAGTGACAATGCATTCGTTGTTGCGACAGCGAGCAGGACGTATTAATCAATTAGACCACGCCGTGGCGACAAAGGGCAATTGAAGTTAATTTGAACACGAGCAAAAGGTTTGCGAAAAATTGGCCATTTGGAAAGATACATTGATTGTAATTGACCAATATGTGAATATAAGTAATAAGACAAGATTAAAGATACATAGATCAATGGTAAGGAAGTTGAAGATATTTTTGATTCAAAGAAATTAATTATTCCATAATAGTATTTAATAATAATAGGTATAAACAAGAGGAAATCGGATGAACAAAACAACAGAAGGAAAGGAGAAAAAAAGAAAATAGAAATATAAGTTAGTAAGTTAACCACATACCCATAGATGTTAGTTTAATATAATATTCAAAAGCTAGCCAAGTAAGCAAGTTATAAAAGTAGTTTCTATTCAGAATAGTTTCATAATTCTTGAGTGAAATTTTGATAGAAATAGAAAGTTAAATATTATGTATATTAAAAATAATAATATCAAAATTTAATGGATATAGTATTTACACGAGTAAATATATAGATTTAGAAATTAGCTAGATATAACAAAGCAAAAAATATAGAATGTTTTACGTAACAGAAATGGCGGATTTTTTCACACGGTAACACGAAACAATAATGGAATAGAGATGCTCTATTTTTATTTATTATCATTTCTTTACTTCTAAAAGAACAAAGAACAATACAACATTTTGAAATAAATAATATGCATTTTAAATGCAACAACAAACCGATTCGCCATCTCTGTTTTTCCATGCAATTAAACATAATTTAATAATGAATCTTAAATCCTTTAACATTGCTACCATGTCTTTGTTAGAAAAACATGCTCGTTGCGACAAACAATCGACACAGTTAATAAGACATCTGATCCCACAATTACGACCAAGGGCAAAGGCGACCATTCTCTGCACATTAGCGCAAAAACTCTTTTTTATTGAAACAGTTTGTTACTTTGTCTATACGGATACAATGAAGCCGGCATAATAAGAAAATTCCAATGTTTCAATTTGTACATAATTCAAAGTGCAGTAGAAAATATACTTCATTAAAAAATATATTTGAAAACAGTAATGTCCATTTCACCCGCTAAACAGTAGGGCAAAAATACTGTTTTATCCCGGGTTGAAAGACATTTTAGCCAGAGTAACTACTGGACATATTGAAACTTAACATTATTTGTCTCAGGATGGCGAGCGCAGTGGAATTCCAAGCATTACTACTGTCCATTACCACTGCAGGGCACTGCAGGGGTCGATTGATTGTAACTTGCTTTAGACGGATTAATTTTTTCTATACATATATGAATTTGCATAACGTAATACGCTATAAAAAATAATAATAATCAAATACTCTGAGAGAAAAGCCTCCACTACCGATTAATACTGACGGGATTGCGTTGAGCTTAGCATCAGGCACATCGTCTATACCTCGACGTATAAGTATAAAGAAAATTATATCCTATAATTGATCTTGTAATTGTGTTTCTTATTAGGAAATATATTTTTTATCCATGTATTGTCCATTATATCCTGGTTGCAATGATCTTTTGTTACAATTATAATGTAGTTTATATAATCTGTTGTGTTTTTATTATTGCAGTTTCCTACATTGAGAGCATCAAGGCATACATTTTTACTGTAAAAATACTCATGGTGTATTTAAAAAATATATTCTTGGAGACTAAATGCCTTATAGATTATCAGTTTTAAAACATATTTTAGTTATCCGATATTTATCTTCTTCGCTCAAACTGAATCCAAAAGTCTTTCACAAAGGACATTACATTTGAAAACATAAAATAGGTTTAAAATCTGTCTATGAATAAGGCCATAAATAATATACGAGTGCACCTAAAAAACAATTCAAAACATCTACAAAATCTCCATTACTTCGCTATTCTGGGTCTGGTCTCGGTGTTTTTGAAACCGAAAAGTGTCTTGTAGTTTTTGATATCCACGACACAAGACTCGATCTTAGTGTGGGGTCAGGACTATGTATGTGACTGTTGGGTGTATTTATTTATTTATTACTCTAACGCCCAAATACTGGAACGCAACTTAAATATAAATGGCGCTTAACTACGTTAATCCCGATTAAATGTACTGGCTAAGTGGGCCGTGCGCTGCTAAGAGCAACTTATTATTTGAATGGCGTTCCAGTATTCGGGCGTAAAAGATCTATGATGAATTTAAAGCCATAGCGTATTACAACACCACTTGTGATTCCTACTAACTATTTATTATTACACAACTCGTTATGTCAATATCATATACAATATATAACTGTCTTGAATAGTGTCCGACTAGTCACTAGTGACTAGACTAATGATACACAACACAAATTCCTCGCATAACTAAGATCGTATAATACAATATTACCTATGCGACGAAGTTTAATTAGTCTAAATTCTATTTACGTGTGGCAAAACTTACTACTTCACAAACCCATAAAAAAACTCATAAAAAGTCGCTAATCAACCACATAAACGCAAATTAGTTAAATCATGTTAAAAGGAGTTAAAACGTTCATTAAGTTTTTCTATTCATAATGTTTTCCTCTACATATTTTAACTAATATTTACTCTTCACAGAAAAAACGTGATTTCATTCACTTGACAGTAATATCAAACGTCCAGCTGACAGACATCCGCTATTTTTCTGCTTAAAACTTACATATACAAGGGTCGCAGCTATTAAAGTTAATGAGCTGTTAAATAGCTGATTAGTGATTTTTGATGTCTGTGAATTACGGTTATGAGTTTCATATTAATGGAATTTGAAGATTTTTTTAAGTCCTAAGAATAAGGGGGAAAGAAGACAAATTGTAAACAAATAACCTACTGTATTAACAGCGTCCGAAGCTTCACTTTAGTTATCGTTTGTAAGAAGTGTTGCTACTGTTTATGAGCGGTCGTATCGCTTACCATCAGGCGAACGGCTTGCTCGTCTCGCCATTCATTGCAATAAAAAAAAAAAAAAAAAACGTACCTATATACCGGGTATCTCAAGACTGCTACCGAAAACGAAGCCGGGTGGTAGTTTTAGTGGCTACAAACACAATGCAATTAAAAATGTCACCTAGAAACGCGACAATTTTTTTTATGATTTTTTAAATATCGTCATTTTTGGGTGGTAAATCCATAGTTTTTGCTAAAATAATAATTTAAACTCTTTTATACCTTAGAGTATTTATAAATAAAAGGGTATATACTATTATTTTAGGAAAAAAAATGTATTTACCACCCAAATATGGCCATAGGAAAAAAATAACAAAAAAAAAATTGTCGCTTTTTTTTGCAAGTTTTTCTGTTGCATTGTGTCTGAAGTCGCTTAAACTACCACCCGGCTTCGTTTTCGGTAGCAGTCTTGATATACCCTGTATTATCCTGACATAATCTATGATACTGTAAAGTTTCATGCAAATCCATTTAACATCTCTCATTATAAACTTTCACATAGATTAGTAGAAATATTTTAAGGATTATCCAAGCAAAGATATAGATAGCTTTGACATTAATAACTATGTATTAACAATAAGTACGTACCAAAATACTTAATAATATGTTTTACACACTTCAAAACCTTATTCCATGTCGTTTCACATATCTTCAGATAAACTGTTTGTTCTTTCAATATCCTATAACCACTGTAACTAGTCCTCTTGCATGTCTTAAACCACATGTCGACTAAGCGTTTTTACTATTAAATTACATTTTTAACCAGCATTTGTTGACCTGTACAATCGAATTGGAACTACAATAAGTTTTGGAAAAATTGCCGATGTAGGGTCGAAGTTAAGGTGGTTCGCGTAAGAGGAGGTCAGAAACTGACGTGCACGAGCCTCGGCCGCGTATTTGGAACTATGGAGCCTCGATGGCTTAGCGGACCGCGTTATGCGCGGGTGAACGCAGCTGTGACGTCATAGACCATTACTGTTGCACTGTTGGATAATAGCGTTACGGTTGACTTGTTGATGTGTCTGGTTTGTTTGTAAATCTGCTGCAGTTTTGACGATTTTTAACGCTGTATTTAATCAAGATGTTTCAGTGGAAACCTAATAAAACCCCTATGTCGGCCTGTTATCCCTAAAATAAACTATTATGTCTATAATAGTTTAACACTTTTTAACACAGACACACCTTATCCCACGCCATTACGAAGTAGATGCCAAAATTTATCTGCATTAAATAAGCAAATTAATTGGCTAAACAGTCCAGATTTCAAGTCAAACTAGAAGAGTGAAAAACTCGTTTCTTGCATGGAAACTGAACACGGAAGTTCCCAATTCACAATCTATTTTTTTTATTTTATCTGTATCAGTCCACACACATCCCACTGCAGGGCACGGGCCTCCTCTACTATCGAGAGTACGATTGAACGCGGTGAGGCCATATTGTCCACCACGCCGGACTAGTGCGGGTTGGCGGACTTTTACAACCATAGTAATACTTCCGAATTGCTATGGTATGCAGGTTTCCTCACGGTGCGTGTTTTCCTTCACCGTTATAGGGCGTGGTGAATGAATATCTTTTTTTAACATACTTAAAAAATATACCTTAAACAATTAGGTTAAATGTATTCTTGAAGTTGCAACTAGCCAGACAAAATTACGACACGCTAATAGAACAACGCATTACATTATGTTACGTAAAGTAATTAACTATTTACAAGATAGGAATGTATTTACGCATATAACTATTTATCTATAAAAATTTGTTTGTTGTTTTAACTGTTTTATTCATTGACAGCTTCCGTGGCGCAGTTGGTTAAACGCCGGCTGTGAAACGAAAGGCCGAGGGTTTGATTCCTCACTGACTCGAATTGTTTGATCCATTGGTATTTTTTTCGGCTCTAGGTGTTGGTGAAATCAAAGTCTCTCGTAGCATCTGTCACCCATTTCACAATACGATTGAGAGGGTTTAGGCCATATAGTCCACCACATTGGCTAAGTGCGGGTGGGCGGACTTTACATACCATAGAAATTCTTACATTTCATTATGGTATGCAGTTTTCCTTACAATGTGTTCCTTCACCGTTATAGTGTGTGATTGTTTTACACACATGACTCCGAAAAGTCAGAGGTGTGCCCTGGGATTCGAAGCCGCGATCACCGTGAACATGTTGGCAGTCGCGTCTGGTCCGTTACTAACAGACCACCATGCTCTATTAGACCACCAGATAGACTACTGATAAGCAGAAAGTTATGTCTTGCCAATCGACACAATAATGCCGGCTACATAGCCGTATTTTTCAATTAGACGAATGGACCCATGTGTATAGGAATGGTCTTGTATTACGTAGGGAAAACCTCTAGATTTCGTTACATGAATTTTTCCCAGTTGACATCAAACTGGAAAAACCAGCGGTCTATACAAGCGGTCACTCTATGTAACAGGGGTAAAAATGATGATTCTTTATGATGGAAAATAATAATAATTACTGCATACAGTTCTATATCGACGAATCTCCTTCTTCGTTTGTGTCAATGGCTCAAATTATATAGGGCGATATTGACATGTTACTTAATTTCACCCACATGTTTCTCATTACCCCAGGTGATATTGTGTACAAATAAAAAAATATTTTTTATTTTTACCGCTTAGCTGAACTTTTTTTTTATTGCAATGAATGGCAAGACGACCATGCCGTTCGCCTGATGGTAAGCGATGCGACCGCTCATGAACAGTAGCAGAACCAAACAACACCTTGAATTGGTGGTAGGTCTCTCATATGTGAGAGGCCATCTGGGTAGGTACCACCGCAATGTCTATTTCTCCCGTGAAACAACACTGCTTAAATGCACTGTTGTGTTTCGGATTGAAGGACATTGTAGCCAGAGCAACTACTGGACATATTGAGACTTAACATCTTATGTCTCAGGATGGCGAGCGCAGTGGAATGTTGCTACTGTTCATGAGCGGTCGTATCGCTTACCATCAGGCGAACGGCTTGCTCGTCTGGCCATTCAATGCAATAAAAAAAAAAAATTACAAAGCAATGCCAAGCATTCCACTGCGCTCGCCATCCTGAGACATAAGATGTTAAGTCTCAATATGTCCAGTAGTTACTCTGGCTACAATGTCCTTCAATCCGAAACACAACAGTGCATTTACACTGCTGTTTGACGGGAGAAATAGACAATGCGGTGGTACCCACCCAGGCGGCCTCTCACATATGAGTGACCTACCATCAGTAAAGAACTTACCTGAGCCGCAAAAAAATAAAAAGGTTGATAAAAAGCCTTGAAATAGCGATTTTTGACAAAACAATCGCGCAGTTTTGGTTCAAACTTCGTACAATGTTACCTAGGGTGGTTAGGAACATGTGGTTTAAATTAAATACCATATATCAATATCACCCGGTATATACACTATCTTTTAAACCATTTTCAGTATCCCGGTAGAGTATGATTGACTGCCTCGATGGCGTAGTTGTACTAAGGTACGATTACAAAGCTGAGGTCTCGGGTTCGAATCCCGGGTTGGGCTAAGTGATATTGGATTTTTCTATTCATTATCAGCCCAGAGTCAGGAATTTGTGCCCGAAATGGCGATAGGCTCGCCACCTATCACATTGTGGGACGGAACATACAAGGCGAAATGTGGGTGTTCTGGCTCCTTTGCCTACCCCTTCTGGGATATATGCGTGAGTTTATGTATGTATGTATGTATGTATGATTAAAAGCATTTCGGGACAGATAAGACATGGCGACTTTTAAAAAAAACGTATACCTTATAGGCCGGTAACTCATCTCTATGCCCTATGGTGTTGCTGAAATTCATGGGCCGCAGTGATCATTCACCATCAGGTGATTGGTGAACCGTATGTTCGGTTGTCTCCTCCCTATTCTGACTCACAACTGAAATGTTCCGTCATCTTCACTTATTGTATAATACCGTCCCGCAATTTTCCCGCAATCAGATGTGCTCTGGACAAATTTATTGCTCCTTCAATTTATTGTTACAATATTTAAATGGAGTTTAACGACCTGACTGTACCAACGTGGACTCGGAAATATGGAGCTAATAATGCTATATGAATTATGTTTCTAAATGTATTTTTGAAAACTTTAAGTTGTACAAGGTAAACAATGAGAAATATTTGAACTTTAGAGAAGGCATAGCGAAACCTTTACCCAAAAGTGGGAAGTATGTATACTGAAGACACAAATTTATACAGAAGCATCGATTCTAGTTCGTAGGTTGGAACCTAGGGCTCACACTAATAACTATTTATTGATTTTCCAAAGTGAAAATCCTCAAATATTTCGTTCGATACACCCATTTTCATCAACATCTTAATATATTAGCGTTGGTTCAGGTTACTTTCAACCTGTCCCTTAATAGTTCGTCAGAGATTAAGCATAGGTCCTTTGTGGTTAACCCTTGCCAACCTTTTTATTCATACTAGCATTATGTATATTTGCATCATTATCCTATCATCCATACCCACAACATGTCCAAACCATTATAAATGTTAATATTACGAACTAGAAATGGAAATGATTGGATCACAAGTTATTCTGTCAACAAGTCCAAGTGCCAACATTAATAACCACTAATTACTGCAAATAGTTGGATTATAATTTACTATCTATTACAGTCAAACACATGAAGGAACAGTCATAATTTTGCTCTCAAACTATATAAAACAATTGATTGAATTCGAGCCAAAACAGTCTCCATTACAACGCGTGTTATGACGTCACACGGGATTACTACAAATCGTATACGAGCCAAGATACCACGCTGACATTGGAATTCGGATATTTGCCATTATTTTATAGTTATTGAGTCAGCAGATCTGACGCAACTAAAAAATCTGTTTCAGATGGTTCGAAATTGATGGACCATAAGGTCTAATCACTCTCAATTATACTTTCGATTGTAGAGGGGGTCCGTGCCATGCAGTGGGACGTATATGAGTTGATACAGCCAGATATACAGGGTATATCAAGACTGCTACCGAAAACGAAGCCAGGTGGTAGTTTAAGCGACTTCAGACACAATGCAATAGAAAATGTTGGAAAAAAAAAGCGACCATTTTTTTTTTCTTGTTATTTTTTTATATGGTCGTATTTGGGTGGTAAATAATTTTTTTCGTAAAATAATAGTGTATACCCTTTTATTTATAAAGACTCTAAGGTATAAAAGAGTTAAAATTATTATTTTAGCAAAAACTATGGATTTACCACCCAAAAATGAGGATATTTAAAAAAATCTAAAAAAAAAATGACGCGTTTCTTAGCCAAATTGTTAGTTGCATTGTGTTTGTAGTCACTAAAACTACCACCCGGCTTCGTTTTCGGTAGCAGTCTTGAGATACCCGGTATACAGGGTATAACAAGACTGCTACCGAAAACGAAGCCGGGTGGTTGTTTAAACGACTTCAGACACAATGCAACGGAAAAAGTTGCAAAAAAAACGATTTTTTTTATATTTATATTTTTTTTTCTTATGGCCATATTTGGGTGGTAAATACATTTTTGTCCTAAAATAATAGTGTATACCCTTTTATTTATAAATACTCTAAGGTATAAAACAGTTTAAATAAGTATTTTAGCAAAAACTATGGATTTACCACCCAAAAATGACGATATTTAAAAAATAATTAAAAATTAATGACGCATTTCTTTGCGAAATATTTAGTTGCATTGTGTTTGTAGTCACTAAAACTACCACCCGGCTTCGTTTTCGGTAGTAGTCTTGATATACCCGGTATAAAATCACCCGCCGCGTGATAGCCATCTCTTATTTGAAACAATTAGGCTGGATTAATGTGGATATACACAGACGAAACCGTTTTACGTGAGCACAAGGTGACAGATCCTTAACCGCTGTTTGTAAAAATCTGACTACCAGTAAAATCTGTTGCAAGCCAAATGTATCTATCAACTTCCAGCAATGTTTACAACGTTTTTAGGACTTCAAATATTCCAAACGACTAGGTCATTATCTACATACAATATTACATATATAAACTAACGTTTTTTCCTAGAAGGAGTAGGCAGAGTTGCCAAGGCAGCCACATTTCGCCGTGTATGTTCCATCCCACCACGAGATAGGGGGCGAGCCTATCGCCACATCGGCCACAAATTCCTGACTCCGAGCTGATAATGAATAGAAAAATCCAATCACTTTGCCCGACCCAGGCTTCGAACCCGAGACCTCAGCTTTTTTACCGTGCCCTCAGTGGCGTAGCTAGGGGGGGGGCGGCAAGGGCGGTCCGCCCCGGGTGTCACCCCAACAGGGGTGACACCCGAGCCCAACTTTGACCATCAGTTATAGTTCTTTCTACTTCTACCTATAAAAATCAAAAATTTGTGGCAGAGACCATAACCGCTACTAATAAAATAATCTAGGTACCTAAGTACAGTATTGTACCACAAGCATAATAAATTGATACCTATATAAATACAAATAATGTACCCACCTTAGACTAAGGAATAACTAGACAGAGCAATAAAAACTTCATATAGTAGTACTCCTTACTCGTGAGCCATTTTGTCATTAAGGGATTTCGTGGGTTCAAAAAATCGTTTTTTTTTGGCTTTTTAATTTCTACAACATCTCAAAAATATTATCCTAAATTTTCAAGTCGATCCGAATAATAGTTTCATTCATCTGAGGTGCACGTTGCACTGTGCGTTGCACACTGTCAATCGATCAGGGATTCCCCTAAAATTTAATACTCCGTTCGCGTACAAGAAGCTTATACCCAAATGGAGATTGCATTCCGTATATAAAAGTGAAGCACAAAAATTTGACCTTAAATGACGTCGCTGTTATCTTCTATCCTTTTCTATCGAGTGACAATGAATGAACATAATGTCATTTTCATTCATTGTCACTCTAAAGAAAAGGATAGAAGATAACAGCGACGTCATTCAAGGTCAAATTTTTGTGCTTCAGTGTTTTATACGGAATGCAATCTCCATTTGGGTATAAGCTTCTTGTTCGCGTATAACCAACGCTACTTAGGGGATTCCCTCGATATAGAGCTCGTCACTTGTATTGTGGATTAGACAAATTCTTTTGTTTTCGACCGCATTCATTTCAATATTCTTTTGCGTGAACGTGTGAACGTCTAGTGCAAAGTGTTTTTTAATTATTAGATATTATAAACGACAATTTTCGTATCTTATATTTATAATAAATAAACCTAGTTAATAGTCGATTCTTGAAGAAAATAAACAAGGTAAGTGAAGTATTTTTATTAAAGGTGATACTAACTTTTTAATTCGTTTAGTATCTAGTAGCAGTATCTTAGATTATTTTGATCTACAAGTTTTACGATCATACTTTAGAGACTTAAGGTAATAATGTTTATTAATTATTAATATACTTATTAATATACTTATTTATTATTATTTTCTGATCCAAACGGATTATATTAAGTTTAGATTAATGATAAAAAGTAGGTAATTATAATTATACATCTTCACGTACATTGATTCGGCTCCGAGATGAGTAGCTCGAGCACTACCACGAGTATTTATACGGATATCACCTAAGGATATCACAATTAACGGTGGAGTATTTAACTAGTATTTTCTAAAAATACCTACTTAAATACATATTTACACCCAGATGCAGGATTGTTAATTTATATAAATATATATTTCACAAAGCTAGTTACGTAACGTGTACCTAGGTGTTTATTTACCGTTACAATTTGTTTATAAAATCAACGTATCACTTACAAACAAAAAATATTTTTTAGGATACCCAGAACGAAATATGCCTCGGGGAATTCATACTTCGAAAAGACAAAGCGGGTTTCAACAGAGAAAAGCCAAAAAGGCTAAAATGGATCAAATTCAGAGCATGTCTGGATCTCTTTTCAAATATGTCACAAAAGCAGATAGCGGCCAAGGTTCAATTAAAGTACCCGAGTCTCCTGTTGACGAAAGTAATGATTCACATCTTGAAGACTCACATTCAGATAGCAACAGCGACAATACAGAATCATTGAAGACAACCCATTTCCTCGACGGAACCAAATCAAATAATGACAATGACACCGTTAATGCTACTTTTGGAGACAGCATTAGCTTCGAAGAATCTGTGCAACACTTGAGGGATATTTCACATTGGAGTTTACCGGTTCCCAATAATGTTCGCATTGACATAATAAAAAAGGGCAGTGAACATTTCCAGAACAAAGAAGGACCGTTCCCTACTGTATCTCGTCATGGTTCAAAGATTAAAGGAGATTCTCGTCATCTTTCACAGGAATGGTTTTATAAAGAGATGCCTAGTGGTGAAAAAATTCTACGATCATGGATGGTATTTTCTCCTATATCAAATAATCTGTACTGTTTTTGCTGCCGTTTATTTGCTGTCAGTAACATACAAGAACATTTACAACTGGATTTCAGAAATGGTGGAAACTAAATCCTAAAGTATTGGACCATGAAACTTCATGTGAACATTTAGAAAATTTCGAAAATTGGAAAACTTTGGAAATGAGATTAAAATCTCACACCACAATAGATGACGCAACCTTGCAATTAATGAATACGGAAAAACAGAAGTGGAAAAATCTGTTATCTAGATTATTTGATATAACTTTGTTTTTGGCGAAACAAAACCTAGCATTTCGTGGACATGATGAAACCCAAGGGTCATCCAATAAAGGTAATTTCTTAGAACTAGTTAAGCTGCTTTCAAAGTATGATGTTGTACTTAAAGAACATATATTATATTTGGAGCAGGAAAAATCACATAAAGTAACATATTTATCGCCCGAAATACAAAATGAGTTCATAAATGTTTAGCTAATCACGTTAAATGTCAGCTTGTCAACGAAATTAAACTGGCCAAATATTTCGGAATTATGTTTGATAGCACACCTGACGTTTCACATGTCGATCAAATGTCTGAAGTAATTCGTTATGTAAAAATTAATAATAGAAAAGTAGAAGTCAAAGAAGTATTCTTAGGATTTTTTCCCTTGCATGGAAAAAAAGCAGCTGATTTAAGCGCTGAAATACTAAAGAAGCTTGAAAACGATGGCTTAGATATTATGATGTGTCGTTCTCAAGGTTATGATAATGCTGCAGTTATGAGTGGTATACACGGGGGAGTGCAAGCTATTATAAAAGAAAAAAACAATAAAGCAATTTTTATTGGTTGCATTGATCATTCAATTAATTTATGCGGCCAGCATTCGTTCGCACAAAATGTGACTTGTGTTACATTTTTCGGAGCAGTGGAGACAATATTTAACTTTTTTTCAACCTCCACAAGCCGCTGGGAGGTGCTCCTCAATCACAGCAAAGCATCTGTTAAAAGACTTTCAACAACGCGCTGGAGTGCTCATTATGGTGCAGTAAAAGTATTGACTGAAAATTTTGATGGAATAATATCTGCAATTGTGGAACTATGTGACCAAGACGTAAATTTAGAAACAAGAGGTGGTGCACAAAATCTTATCCCTGCTGTGTGCAATTTTTCATTTCTTTGTTTTCTTTTCTTCTGGAATGATGTGCTAAGGGAAGTGAACTATGCTCAGATTGCATTACAAAGCAAAGGATTATGTGTTGATGAAATAATCATAAAACTAGAAGCACTTCGTCTATTCATTGGAGAGAAACGGTTGCATCTAGCAGAAGAGGCAATAGATTTTGCTGTACGAAAATCGAAAGAATACAACATTTCGATGGAACGACGAATTCGTCGCAAGAAGCGCATGCCCGGTGAGTTAGCATCGTCCACAGATGCTGGACTAACACTTAGAGCGGAACTTCAAAAGGACATGTTAGAATGTCTTGACAGATTCAATATTGAACTCGAAACAAGAGTAAAGTCCATTAAAGACGTAGTTTCATTATTTGAGGTTGTACAGTCGAAGACTTTGCTTTCGGCAAACACTGAACAGTTAAAATTTGCAATATCAAAATTTACTAACCTTTACGATGAAGTATCAGAAACAGAACTACTTTTAGAAATACCAAGATTGAGAAGACATATAAAAGCGGCTAATATTACTGTCTCTAATTGGGTGACACTGGACTATTTAAAATTCATTGTGGAATGGGATTTTACAGAATCTCTTCCGAATCTAACGGTCGCACTAAAGTTATTTATAACAATATGTGCATCAGTTGCTTCATGTGAGAGAAGTTTCAGCAAATTGAAATTAATAAAAAAATACTTGCGGTCTACAATGACTGAAACCAGATTAAATAATCTTGGTATTTTAACAATAGAACATGAAGCAACACAAAATATAAATTTTGAAGACGTGATTTCGGAGTTCGCAAGTGTCAAAGCTAGAAGGAAGAAATTTAATTTTGGCATACTGTTTTACATAATATACTACTATTTGTAATACTCTTATTTTAATAAAACGTAAACGGTTATTACTTTTTATTTTATACATTGTGTTTGAGTTTTGGGGTGACACCTACAAAATCCGCCCCGGGTGCCACCTATGCTAGCTACGCCGCTGCGTGCCCTAGTACAACTACGCCACCGAGTCAGTCACTATGGTCACTATCTCGCATATAAAATACCTATATAGAAACCAGATGCCAAGCCTACTAATCTAGCTCTCATCATCACGTCAAGATCTACGTATTCATCCGATGACGCTTCATGATTCAATTAAAACATTAACGAGCCAAAATATTTCGTTGACGTCGCGATACGTATCAAACAAGTCTAGTAAATCGGCGATGATTCACAATTCAGAGCGCCGTGTGACTCATGTAATGATTACGCACAAATTCTCGGCTGAGATAGCCCGAGGTATACGTAATCCATGGGATGTGATATGGATTTTTGGATGATGATGGATTTGTATCCCTCGGATAGCGACCACCGTATCCCACGCCATAAGAACCAGATAAACGTGTCTCTAGAACAGTGGTTCGAGAGACCATTTGGCAAAATTGTTCCCTACCCATTGAGCACTCAGTTTGTTGGCTGTTTTGAATGTATGTTAATACAATTCGAAATATAAATAAAGGATTTTTCTATCTATTCATAAATGATGCATAAAAATATTTTAAGGATGGTCCACGGACCACCGATTAAGAACCATTGCTCTAGGAAATACGAAAACCGTTAATTTTATCAAAAAATAATCTTTAAATGTGGTCATTTATTACATTTTAAGAGGATGTAGTAGCAAGCTTAATAATTTCACTAATACAATATTAATCATCGTGGGAAAATCAGCATTTTTTTGTCCTGCTATAAAATTAAGAAAACTTGGATACGATGTGAAGATATTTGTGTTCAACAGTGGACTAGAGACTTTCCCGCCCACACACCCACCACTGCGGAGCTCGGTGTCAAAGAATTGACACCGAGCTCCGGAGCTCGACGAGTCTCTCAGGGACACTAGCTTGTCTTTAACCCGCATCAAAATTAATCACATAGAAAAAAGGAATAGGAGTTGGAAACAAAAAGTTGTTTATTTCAGCAGTGGACTTATTATGTCTGAAGAGAGAAAGAGATAAAGAGAGCGCGGGAGAGATAAGTCTATCTGGTTAGTATGCAACGATATGAAGATGGAAAACCCTTCATGATCCACGTGACTCGCATTAAATTTCAGCTTGTTGCCTGTATATCGGATTTCAGATCAGTTTAATTGAGTCGTACTACAGGTATATCTACTACCACGGGTATCATCTCATCTCGTATGGCATTCACATATCCATTCTATTTATCCGTTGATACATTTTTGTAATGTATCGAAAGGCGAGAAGAGCTTGCCATTTGCATGATAGTTCGCGATATGACAGCTCATGGACAGTAGCAAAACCAAACACTATGGATTTCAAAGCACATCCTAAGACATAATAAGATAATTCTCAATATAGTATAACAAATGGTTTCTTAGATTTACGCGAATGTTACACATTGAAATAAAACTATTATTTACGGATTTTATCGCGGATTTGGTTTAATTTTACATTTTTTCGTCCGCCCCGTGACCACGAAAGCTGTAAAGTAATCGAATCGTCGGGAACTCAAAAACTGTAAAATTAAACCAAATTCGCGATAAAATCCGTAAATAATAGTTTTATTTCAATAGTATAACAAAGTCTTTCAAACCGGAACACAACAGCGCATTTACACTGCTATTTTGCGGAAATAGACTTTGCGGTGGTACCTAACCAGGCGGCATCTCACATATGAAAGACCTGTTGGTAGTAGCCCATACCACGCGGTCCTTTCAACCCAAGAGCGAAAACGCTGGAAAAAATCACAAGAGGTCCCGATTCTCCGCAGTGACGGAACGATGATATTATCAAAAAATCTTTACAATAAATTACAGCTAACTTCGTAATGGATTTACATTGACGGACTGAAAACAACCGGATCCTTCTTTACTCAATATATCGACCAATTAATGTCGTGCTGATAATTGTCGCGGCAATTACTCGGGACAACTTCGTAATTAGCTTTTCACGTTTGATTGAAGGTACCATTAAAGTCCTTCTGTCTTCTGTATCAGCCCATATACGTCCCACTACAGGACAACGGGCCTACTCTACAATCGAGAGTACGATTGAGAGTGGTTAGGCCATATAGTCCTCCACGCTGGCCTAGTGCGGGTTGGCGGACTTACATACCATAGAAATTATTAAAGTCCATTTTACCTTAAATTATTTCAAAAGTTATAACTACCAATTTTCAAAACAATATAACATATAATTAAAATAATACCTACAACAAAATAAGTACAATAAATTAAGTTGAAATAGTAATGACAGACTATTCTATTGTAATAACAGATTATTCTACATACAACAATATTATATTAGCACACGACAAAAGTACACAGAACGAGTAACGCCATCTATCATACATTAATGGAAGTTATGTTGTCTTTATCTGTCGTGAGATGGCGTTGTTTTTACTGACTACATTCACTGCGATGAGGATTATACTACTGTGGTGATAAAACATCATTACCCACACATAGGAACGTCTGGCGTGTTGGTACCTCTCGACTCAAACGCGTTGAAGCTACGTACAGTAACCCCTCTTTCTTGCATGAGAAATACTGCGCTTTGATGTCCATTAGAAACTCTTGGTCTTCCTACAAACATATTTATTTATTATAATACCAAAGGAAGCTGACGAATAGGAGACGTAACAAAGACAGTAGTTACATGTAGAGATAATAATAGCGTTAGAAACATCAGAAAGTTGACAAAGGTATAACGTTGCAACAATTTTAAACTAGCGACATCTAGCGGAAGAAACTTAAGAAGAAAGAAAGAAATGCTTTATTATTAAGAGTATTTAAATCGACCATAGAAGTAACAAAATAGTCTTTTATAGAGGTTCATGGAAGATTTAACTCTTATGTTTAAAATAACGAACAGCTTAGAAATATTTTACATGACACGGTACAGACATAAACGACAATGATAATTACAGATTTATTGAACGTAGTTGCTAATGCAAAATCTCAGAAACAAACAATGTTATTGTTTATTTGCAGTGTTAATCCAGGTTTACATAAACGGCATGTGCATTATGTGTCTAGTATTCAAGGTTGCGATAAAATAAGGATATGGAGTGAACACTTGTTATATTGTTTATATTCCGACAAATACTTAGGCTGTTAGTCTTTGTATGCAGGCCACTTCCAACAGGTCGATATGGAGATACTTGGGGGAGGCCTATGTCTAGCAGTGGAGAATTAGGCTGGTCTGTTGGTCTTACCATCGTTTGTAACTCCCACGGTAATTATAGAAAATTCGTCATAATAACTCTTTCATATTAGCTCGGAAAATGTCTTGCAATGTACCTGGATGATTATTCTCTCTTGGTTCGCTTGAACCAAAAACTACACGGTATATTTTTGTTTTAAGCTTTTAGTTATAAAAAGAATCGATTGCTAAATATGTATTATGTATACATATAGAAAATATCTCTGAATATTCAAGATTCAATTTATTTTTTGGTCCCGTTAATTTTATATGTGGAGTGGTGTGTGTGTGTTAATTTTATATGTTCTATAAAGAACGGCTGATCTAAGCATTGAAGAATGTTAGTTTGTATAACAAACAAAGGCAGACGCCCTGCCAATCCACTTGATGGTAAGTGGTAAATGATAATTGTAGCCAAAACACTGCGATAATACTAAGGGCTTAGCCCATCGGTCAACAAGAAACATTTGGTAAAAAGTACTTTATACGTGTACCCTTCGTTTGAAGGACAATTTACCAACTACTGATTGTAGCTTGGTCTAAGATTATGTGTTCATATTTATACATACATAAACTTACGCCTTTTCCCAGAAGGGGTAGACAAGTGCTACCAGGACACCCACATTTGCCTTGTGTGTTCCATCCCATGATGTGATAGGGGGTGAGCCTATCGCCATATCGGGCACAAATTCCTGACTTCGGGCTGATAGTAGAAAATCCAATATCTCTTTGCTTTGCTTTGCCCGACCCGGGATTCGAACCCGAGACCTCAGCGTTGTAGCCGTACCTTAGTACCACTATACCACCGAGACAGTCTGTTTATATCCTCGTTAGAATCCGATAACACGACTGATGTTTGGCACCCGTGGCGCCATAAAAGTAAATGCAATTTAATGGTTGTAGGTTCTCTGGCGATAAACCGAGCTAATTCGAATATACCAACGACCTGTAATAAATTAATTTAGTGGTATCGGGCAGTTAATATGTTGTTATTGATTGGCGTTTACCTGGACTAATTCTTAATTGGGACGATGAAGTGATTCTAATGCATCCGATGATAAACGCCGTGCCACTCAAATATATGGAAGATGATTATTCAAAGCAGGTTGCCTCAAGTATGCCAGCTGGACAGTTACGTTATGATCCGAAACGAAATTCGTTTTTTTTTTAAATTATATGTGTGGCGAGACTTGCATGCCATTCAACTGATGGTAAGCGATAAAACCGCTCATGGACAGTACCAATGCTTGGCATCAGCGGCGTGCACAGGATTATGACACTGGGTATGCGGCGGAGTACTCGGTCACAAAAACTTTTTCTTTTATAGTTTTTTAGCATAGCCATAGCCACGCGACGGATCTCTAAGTCGGAAACCATGCCAACATAACAAGTCTTAGATGTACTACTATCATGTCCATCTTCTACGGCAACGCAGACAAAACACCGATCGATCGTCGCGGCGGAAGAAATTCTAATAAGTAAAATAAAAAAAACTCACCTAGTCAGCTTTCAATTTTCACATATTCAAGGTTCCGGTTAATTGAGATTACGATACCTATCCCGATGTAAATAAACGCAAGATTCCGGCCACCTCATTCATTCATTTGATAACATACATTTTTAACACAAACCTCGCAATCAAATTACGTTTAAAAAATAAACAAACACACTAGTAAAAGCAAATGACTACAATTAATATCGAAACTTAGTAATAAACTGTTAAATGTACACACTTTCAAATGTTAAAATGAAAAATCCGTTAAGAAATCTATTTTTTTTTTACAAACTTTGACCAGCCTCCGTAGCGCAGTTGGTTAGACGCCGCCTGTGAAACGAGAGGCCGCGGGTTCGATCCCCGCACCGAGAGAAATGTTTGTACGGCCCACAAATATTTCTTCCGGGTCTGGGTGTTTGTGAGACCGAAAAGTCTCTCGTAGTTCCTGATACCCACGACACAAGGCTCGATCTTAGTGTGGGGTCAGGACTATGTATGTGACTGTTGTGTGTATTTATTTAAACATACTAGTATAAAATAGTAAACAATGCAAAAACTCATAAAAAAAGCAAAATGGCCCCCGCGAAACACAAAACATTTCTATTTAAACAAATAAACCTTACTAACCAAAAATGCATAATGTGCATAGGTGATTTATTAGATTCCAGCCTATTAATTTTACTCGGATTATAGGCAACGAACATTTACGATTACTCCCGACAACTGCCGAACTCCCGAGGCCTGCCGCAGGAGTCGCGGCTTTCAATATTCATGGGTGTGTGCGTTTGCGACTGTGCACGGACACCAAAATTACTACACACATGCAAACAAATGTAATGCGGGACGCGGCGGCATGACTTGGTTGATTAGGTACATTAATTTGCTTTGCAGCGCCTCTTGCTTTTCGCGTGGCAACCATAATGTTTGCGTGATTGCAAATAGGTGCTATTTATAAAATATAGGCGTTTTTAAGTTATTATATTTTGTTTGAAATAGAGAATGATAGAACGAAATTATAGAACATTCGACGTCCTAACTAAGTTATAAGGTTCCACTTTTAGAAATCTCTCATTTTCTAAGATACTGATGAAATTCAAAACTTAGTTTATGGTAACGACGTAAGAAAATGTAATAAACATTTTGTGTGATCTTCAGGTATTACGGGCCTGGGAGTTTGTGAGTCCGTAAAATCTCTTTTAGTTTCTGGTACCCATGACACAAGACTCAATCTTAGTGTAGGGGGTGGACTATGTTTGTGACTGTTGGATGTATTTATTTTTTGAGTCGGTAGATAATAAAAATATCTAGGCTACCGAACACAGTACACCCAGAGACGTCAAATATTAGTGTCACGGTCAGTCATGCGTCATAATCACGAACTATTTGTTTTGACAGAAACTTCGGACGAATTGTAACAAATACTAATTAAACCAAGATGCTAGTTCAAGGTTAATTTAATAGCCGCTTTCGCGTGAATTTTATATCATAATGACCAAGACAATATATTATAAACAAATATAATTGTTTATGGAGAATAAATTGATACTGCTGTACACGGAAGTATTATGTAAAGTAAGTTTTAATGAATATTAAATGAATAACAAGATAGCTAACTATTAATAGATATTTGGACTGGAAGCGAATGCCCCAGGCAAGTTCTAAACAAGAATATTTATATGCACTCATACAACTAGACGAGTACTTATATTTTTTACGTGAGGTGTTACGAGTAAAAAAATCTATGTACATGATTGACACTTCTGGGTGATCCAATAATTATTTATAAACATTTTAGTCGACCATACACTATGATACAGAGGTACTTCATCCCAAGTAGAATCAAAATGGGGTATGAGCTACTTAACGAGGTTTTTCTAAAAGACTTAAGTACGGGGCTCTTAAAAGAAGGAGTTATAGGTTCCTATAGAGTCGGCAACTCATGGACTACAGTTCTAGACTTAAAGACGTCCATATGCTACGGAAACTGTTTACAATCTGGAGATATCATCTATATGCGTATTTTCCTTGTTAGTGATAGAAAAAAATAATAACGACGAATTCGCGCTAACCCTTCTAAATTTACACACATAAACTCACGCCATTTTCCCCAGAAGGGGAAGGCAGAGGTGCCAAGTCATCCACATTACATTTTGTATCTTCCGTCCCACAATGTGATAGGTGGCGAGCCTATCGCCATATCGGGCAAAAATTCCTGACTCCAGAATGATTATGAAAAGAAAAATCCTATATCACTTTTGCCCGACCCGAGATTCGAACGCGAGAACTCAGCTTTGTAACCTCACCGTAATACAACTACGCCATGCACAGACGCAGTTCAAAATATTAAACCTACAAATTAAGTGTTTACGAAGTCCATAGGTTCTCCCTGCATTTAAAACAACTTCAAATATTGTAGCATAGTATTTCGGCAAGAATTTTGTTTACACACATTACAGCGCTGTTTACTTTGCGTTAAAACTATTAACACTCCTCGCTTATATGATTCACTAGCATTCCTATTATGTTACAATATGTTACGTATTTTTTTATTTCAATGAAAGGCGAGACGTGCGTGCCATTAGCCTGGTGGTAAGCAATACGACAGCTCATGGACAGTAGCAAAACCAAAACACCATGGATTACAAAGCAACGCTTGGCATTCCACTACGCTCGTCATCCTGAGGCATAAAATGTTAAGCCTCAATATGTGCAGTAGTTACTCTGGCTACAATGTCCTTCAAACCGAAACACAACAGTGCATTTACACTACTGTTTGGTGGAAGAAATAGACATTGCAGTTTACTGTAGACAGTAACGTTTCACTTTGTGTGCGTTCCACGATGTAATTAGGCGAGCCTATCGCCATATCGGGCACTAGGAATTACTCCATTAAACTCTTATTCAACCTATATGTATATGTATGCTCACATTTTCATGAAAATTGTCTAAATTTTAATACATACATAAACACGGTAAAATGATTCATCTGTCGGTTGTTTGTCTGCACCTATAAGAGAGTTCGATAAAATTAATTAACATGGATATAGAGTAATTAATAGGATACTGATGGACCAAAGTCCACAATACCGTAAACACGCCATAGTGACCGACGCAACACATTCCGGGTTCGGCCTATGGATATCGATTTTCCTGCTGTTCATTTAATTACGACCAAAAACATCCAGATAATTCATATAGTTCTTAGAGTAGAATTAACTTAGACCAGACTTGTACAATTAATGAGAAAATATTTCCGAAAGGGACAGATAGAGCTAAATCTAAAATTCCCTACAATTACATCCCTGGGGAAGACCTCTGTTTTTCATTAGTTTTCTTCATATAATGGTTATTATGACGGCCTGATAGCACTCGGATACACAGAATCAACCCAAAAGGCTATTAGCACACGTGTAAGGAAAATTTAAAACAATAAATCTGAGGCTGCTTAGCCAAGTTTCCGTTATCTGAAATGATACGAGTTATCACGATAAGGTGTGGATAATAATGACATAACCGTTGAAATGTGTGTCGATGTATGTCCTGTATTTAAAGTATTAATGACTGACAATATTCATTCAGTGTAATGCATATTTTGTCCATTAAAAACGCCAATATCACATTAAGAAGCATTAGGTTTTTTTTATCGGAAAAGTTGGCGAAACGATCATGCCATTCGCCTGATGGTAATCGATAATATGACATCTTATGGACAGTAAATAAAATAAAATACCATGAATTACAAAGCACTGCTTGGCAGTCCACTACGCTCGCCTGACACATAATATTTTCAATATATCCAATAGTTACTCTGGCTACAATGTCCTCCAATCCGATACACGGTAGTGCATTTACACTGCTGTTTGGCGGAAGAAATAGACATTGCATTGATATTGCGATAGATTCACTTCCTTTCCTAATAATTGCGCAAATCAGAAGGAAGCATGACACTCACATCATCCATTTACCCCATAAGGACAATGGCCAAAGTTAATACGTTTAAGAAAAATATCAAAGCTACGATTAAATAATGACTAAAACACCACAAATTCACGCCATTAACAAATAAATGATTCAACTGCCTAAAACATTTATTTCACTAGAATCCTCATTGTGGTAAACAGTAGGACAAAGAAACATCATTTACGTCTGTACTTATTTTACCAATACATATTATTTGAAGTGCGGTTAATTATATTATTTAACCTTTTGTTCATGTTATCCTGGTGTATACGTTTTTATTTATTTATTCCTTTTTGTACACAAATAAATAAACAAAGTACAAATGGAGATTTTGCGCACTGGGTATTTTTTCTTTCAGACATCCACAGGACGAATATAAGAAATTGCGAGTCGGACTTGCGCACGAATGGGCCCACTGTCACTTTAACTTGCTATTCCTTTGTCGTCCGGCAAATCGAAGGTGAGTGACATACTCGCCTTGATGTTGATGCCGAAACTTTTCCATTGCAAGAGCTTGAAGGTATCATCCAGCGAAGCAGTGAAAAGTTTCAGAGATATTATATCTCCCTGTCTAACGCCTCGTGTAACAAAGGCCTCTGTATCAGCCCATAATACGTCCCACTACAGGGCACTGCTTCTACAACAATCGAGAGTATGATCGAGAGTAGGCCATATAGTCGCTGGCCCAATGCGGGTTGACGGACTTTACATACCATAGAAATTCTTACAAATCGTTATAATATGCAGGTTTCCTCACGATATTTTCTTTTACTGTTATAGTGGGTGGTGTTTGACTATAATTACACACGTGACTCCGAAAAGTCAGAGGTGTGCCCTGGGATTCGACCCTGCGACCACCGTGAACATGTTGGCAGCTGTGTCCTGGTCCGTTTACAAATAGACCACTACGCACTGTCGTTCAGTATCATCCTTATCACAAGAATAACTAAAGTACCTTCTAAAGCATATCCACAGTATCCATATCTAATATACAATATATCATATGCTATATACCATTATGATGGAAGCCAGAGTAACAAGTCTTAAATAATTTAACCAACAAACACATGGGAATTTGGAACGAGTTTGCGAGGGAATCGTGACGAAAACGATAAACAATACTAAACTGTATAAAATATTAACTGCTGAATATTTATGATTCACACGTGGTATACACTGTACCACGCGAAAATATTTACCAAACTCCTTTGTAAAGAAAAAATTAGCTATAGATTTGGCCGATAGTTATAATCACATAATTAGCAACTCTCTCTCTTTCTCTCTTCAGCCACAGAAAGTCACTGCTCAACATAGGCCTCACCCAAGGATCTCCACATTAACCTGTTGGAAGCGGCCTGCATTCAGCGATTTCCACTTCGACTTCGAATTAGCAACTAATAGTAAAGATAATATCAATATTGGTATAAAAGAAAATCACACAAAAGTTCATTCAGGTTATTCCATTTAGCATCAGGCAAACAACCGACTCGTCTCGTCTTGTTATTGAAAGATATTATCGTGCATCAACTAAATGTTGATTGTTCTTATTTAGAAGTGTATGTTAATCCTAACCCGTACCATAATTGATATTGTTCGTGAAAGCACCATTGACTACAAAAATATCAGTTCAAACACCTCTGGCTTTTTCCTGTTTATCCTTCAATTGATAAATAAATATAAAATAAACCATATGTGTCGTGACTCGTAGGTACTAGGCACTACGGCAATTTTTTTGGTATCACACACACCTGTTCCCAACACAATTACCTGTGGTTGTCATAACTATTTATCTCGGTGCGAGAATCGAATCCGCAGCCTCTCATTTCACAGCCGATGTCTAATCAAGTGCGCCACAGAGGCTTTCGTATTATCAATAGACCTATTATCATGAATAGAATTCCCTTACACACATTAATCATAGAAGTAGTAATGGGAATTATTGCTATTTCAAGTTAACATCACCACATTACTATTTGTGAAGCCTTAGCATACTCTATTCCTGCTATTACTAATTGCCCCTAACAGAAATTGCAACCAAAAAACGGACCATACATTACGAGTATAACCATTCGCACGTCTAAAATTACAAACACAAATTGACTATTAAGGTTGATTGATTGCTTGATTGTCCGCAATTACTAAGCATGATAAATATATCTGTCCCAAGAACCCTTCCGCGTCCGAACGTCTTTAAGCTGTTCAAGAGTCGTTTCCACAAAACAAATTTGGGTGCAAATTCACCTATTGCACGCATGATAATCTTTATAACTACCTACCACGAACACTGGATTTGGATATTTTCTATAATAAATTATATTCTTTTAAAAATAAAATTAAGTGACTGGTTGTAAATTCTTTTAATTTTTGGATGAAGAAGTCACATTTTTTTATTATTATTTTTATTCTTTTTACTTTTTGTTTCTACTTTTAATTAGTTGCTGTCTGTAGTCTACTGGTTGTATAATCTACGAGTATTTCTGTTGTTGTAACATTACTATAGGTTTAAGTATTTTTTTAATACCATAATGAATACGTAAGTCATTCATTGTATGCTGTAGTTGCCTGTTTACGGAGGAACATTTAACTTTGTTTTTATTATTTGTTCGTTAGATATATTTGTAGTGAATAATGAATCTTCTTTGGTAACTCTAAAATAAATAAATAAATTGCTAAGCGATATTTTTCGCGGAATGATATTAGCCGATCGATTTTTTTAATCACAATCGCATATCACAAAATTTAGCTAATTTATATCTGTATCTGTATCTGTATCAGCCCATATACGTCCCACTGCAGGGCACGGGCCTACTCTACAATCGAGAAAACGATTGAGAGTGGTTAGGCCATATAGTCTACCACACTGGCCTAGTGCGGGTTGGCGGACTTACATACCATAGAAATTCTTATGAATCCCTATGGTATGCAGGTTTCCTCACGATGTTTTCCTTCACCGTTTTAGTGCGTGGTGATTGACTATCAATACACACATGACTCCGAAAAGTCAGAGGTGTGCCCTGGGATTCGAACCCGCGACCACCGTGAACATGTTGGCAGTCGCGTCTAGTCCGTTTACCACAGGCCACCACGCACTTTTATATAACTTGTGAATGTTATTATCGACTTCACTTGTTATTGCTATTTTTATTCCAACACTGCTTAGAAGTGGCTTGCATCTAGCGACTTCCTGCAACCTTGATTACATCATGACAAACTTTATTACCTCAAACGAAAACTGAAATCACATACGTTTTTTTTCATTGCGTCATACTTATCATACATCTCAGAAAGCCTCAGAAAGTGAAATACTAGTCACGTATTGGAAGATAAGGCAGATATACTTTGTTCTGCCGGCCTTGCGCCTTGGGTAATTGGAGAAAAAATGAATTTTGACAGCCTACCTTCAGAGGTTGACCCATGGGCTAACGAGGTATTCAATAACGTGCTTTGAATAAATGTACAAGATTTGTACAGACGAGATTTGAAACTAGAAGTTTATGTTTTGAATTAAACTTTTGTTTTAGTTAGTGATGGTACAGAGTATATCAAGACTGTTACCGAAAACGATGCTGGGCGGTAGTTTTGGTGACTACAATTTACAAACTCAATGCTTCTAAAATTTTGCAAACGAACGCGACAGTTATATTTCTTGTAATTTTATAAATATCGTCGTGTTTGGGTGGTAAATCCATAGTTTTTACTAAAATAATAATTGTAACGCTTGAGTACCATAGCGTCTTTAAAAATAAATGGGTGTGCAGAATTATTTTAGAAAAACAGTGTATTTATCACCCAAATACGCCGATAGGAAAAAAATATAAAAAAATCGTCGCTTCTTTGCAAATTTTTAGTTGATGGTTAGTAAATTGTATCATTAAAACTTCGTTTTCGGTGGCAGTCTTGATATACCCTGTATTATAGACAGGATAGAAGTAAACTGTATCGAACATTTATATCACGAAAAGCCCTTATCTAATCAAAGCATATAAACATAAATTAATCGAAAATTGGCAATTAATCGAGTTTTCATTTAAACTACCTGCCTTATTTATAAACCATTTAAAACCTATTTTAGTAATCGAATATTTTGTCCCTGACGAACAAGTTTTGAATTCAGTTCGAACGAAGAAGACAAAATATTCGACAGCTTATATAGGTTTTAAACAGTATATTGAATAAGGCCGTTAGTATACAAAAAGAACCCACAAAAAGTATAATAAAAAAAAAAACGACGCTAAAAATATTTAATTATGATCTATAATCGTATTCAACCGATTTTAAACAGCATAGATTAATTACATAATCGATTAATCGTAACATCAACAAAAACCACATGCAACCAATGAAAGCACAGCCCGACACAAATGGCGGAATATACATATGAACGGTGAATTTTGACAACAATGATTAAGCCAACAATGGTTCAAAATAAAAAAATAAAATACCGCCATCAGTGGTGGTCGACACGGCTCGGAAACCAGTCCATGTGCCTAATGGACAAAATTAGTGCGTTAATGCATACTAAATATACCATGCATTTGTACACAATAAAACTAAAAACTAATTTACACATACCAATTGTACACAATAAGTAACTAATTTGCAAACATAAATGTAGCGACATTTCTAATACTAAATACCCCAAACTAAGTGTGACCTACAGTTCTGTATCTATCCCACGGAAACCATGCATTTTTCGGGATAAAATTATCCAGTATCATTATCTAGTTGCTATATTTATGCCAATAATAAAGAAAACCCGCCGTTTCGTTACTAGGTTAAAACTGAACAAATAAACACACTTTTATATTTTTAATGCAAGAATGATTAATAAATTATAGATACATGTCTGGGATACTTCCCTTCCCTCAAAAAAATTTAGTTATCCAAGGCCATACACGTTATTGAACAAGTCCGGATATCAGCCAATTGATAATATATCTGATTCCAAATACACATTATTTACACGAAATGTCGCTTCATACATTTATTTACCCATAGGACTAAAGTTGTTGATTCTCAGACTTTCGACATATCTCGAACGATTATTTATGCTTCATGAAATCCATGTTTTACATTGTAAACGGACATAAAATATACGTTAAAACATTGGAGGATTCGCCTATAAAATTACCATTAACATTTCTTATGAAATTCTATAAATATATTTAAAATAACATATTTACACTCCGATATGGTTTATCGTTTACGATAAACTATTAATTGTAGCAAAACAAATACAATAGCAATTCAATTATCGTCATAGCATCTGATGATTAATAGACAACATCGGTGTATTGATCGACTCATAACATTAGACAAGATAATAATGATTAATTTGATTAAGATTCATAACAATATATCAATATGATTCTTCAATTATAATAATGCAGTTCAAAATATGTCGAATAGTTTTGAGAATCGCAACTTTTTTAAATAATCGATTTTATCACAGCATTTTAAAAAGCGCTACGGTCTCCCAAAAAAAATATACAATCAATAATTATATAAATATATGTACAAATTTTCAGTGACCGTTAAACGGATAACTTTGAAGGTCGGCAGATAAGCTGATAAGAAGAGCGGGTATGGTCTTTGTAATCGACGATTTTTGATAAGGATTTATGACTCAAACTATTAACGTACGATCTTGTAATATTCCGAGTAGACTGAAGGTGCCAAAAGCTAATGGTAGCATGTAATTTTTTACAATATGCCAAAATTACAAAATGGACTTCATGATAAAATCAATGCAATAAAAACAGACTTGGTTGGGAGGCATTAAAATACGATAAATTAATGTGGGTTATTATAGGGTTTCTGCCAATGTTTATGGTCGTTGCTATACAGGCAGATAAGTATGTCCTACAAACCAAATATTGACTCTTTAATAATTAATCAATCGGAAGTTGGCTTATATTAATCATATAGATTGATTTTATTTGGCAATTAATAACACGGGCGCCAACACTGAACGTGTTATGCAATCACTTTATGATTAACTCAACGTTACAATTGATTATGTAACCTTTGATAACTTCACATTTAAATCAATATAATAACAAAAGAGAATATTCAGTATTCGAGTTGGTATAAATTGAATGCAACGCATAGTAATTCCGAATTTCTTTTTTTTTGTTTTTTTTTTTATACTTTTATCTAAAATCAACTTTACTAAAAAGCGTAAGTTCCCTACGTAGCTCTAAACAGATTTTGAAGATATAAAAAAGTAATTTAAAAAAAACTTCAAAATGAAATAATGTATCGAAGAATTGGAAACCAAGATCAAAATTAATAAAATTAAATTAATAAAATTAATTTCGTCTCACAACGGACCATACCCCTCTCTTTCAGCCCATCCAAAGTCCACATACCTGTAGTATCCACAGGATTCCGGTGCGGTATAATCGAATGGATATACCGAGCGACGAAGTGTCCAAACACGCTTTCAAGTCTGGATGGTGCATCATCGCGACAAACTCGGCGAAGTCCAGGAACCCTGAGTTGTCGCTGTCTGCGAGAGCCATGATCTTGTCTACCACATTGTCCGGGAGATCGTGGTCGTACTCCCTGGACTCGATGATGCCCTTGAGCTCCACGTAGGATATGCGCCCATCGTTGTCCTTGTCATACTGAAAAAAGGAGAAGAAAATTAGAAAGAATTCGTGGTAACGTTGATGGTGAATATAATCTAGGAGTGAGATGGTGCAGTCGGATATGAAAATTATAGGAGTCGGTTGAGCATCCCAACCTCAACATTGCTAGAATAATTCATTACTACTGACACCGCTTTGAAATATGTTTTAGCTGTGTAGAAGAAAAGAAGCAAGAAATGCCATCAGCAACACGAATTGTCTCCTTTTTCATTATGTTTGTTTATTTTTTAAACCATTTATTGTTACATAGACAGGGAAATCAAGAGACACAGGAGGGGGCGAAAGTTCTGTCGCTTCATTCACTATATTTATAGTTCATGCAAAAAGAACAGAAACAGGGCATATTAATTGTTAGTGCAACCACTAAAAGGAATCTCTATCGACAACTATTCATGATAAGCATAATTCCTATGCACATTTAATGCTGTATCAATAATAAACACAGGAATCCATTGTAAATGATCGCCGACACAATTTTTTGCATTACATGGCTCAATATGACTCAATGTTTGTATGTAAACGTTACGGCCTCTAATAGTGATGTACAAAAAACTATTAAAAGTTACAAGGGCACGGAAAATTAGAATTTAATTAGGCATTTTTGTTGTAATGTATGTTTTGTAATATAAATTATTGGAACGAATTTTGATATTTTATATTTCATATCTACCATAGCTTTGCCTAGTAAAATAAAATTTGGGTTAATCCATCACTACTTCATTATTGTCGCTTGAAAAAATAACATTTTTTTATACATTTTTATGGTAAGTAGTTATTTTGGGATCAATTTAGATTACTAATATGAACTTAGAAATGTATTCCGAGCGTCAGGAAGCATCTAATAATGCAGTTCATTAAACATCCTTTTTTACACACATTAAATATTTAATTACGATCTACTTCTAGTACTTTCTCTATTTATTACGTCCGAATCAAGAGTTCGAGCAACATATTGACAGTATTTCTCAAGCCTCCTGCGATATAACAGACAAGGTTACCAATATTCACAAGCTTCAGTGGCGTAGTTCGTTGGATACCGGCTTTGAAACGAGAGACCGCAGTTTGATGTGAGACCGAAAAGTCTTTCTATCTGATACCCACCGACACAAACTTGAACTTAATGTGAGGTCAGGACTATGTATGTGACTGTTGTGTGTGTTTATGCTATTAAACATATAAATCCAATAAATCGGTGCGTAACCTTGGGTGTTTCAACAAATTAAATGTTATGTGCTGTGGCCTATGCTATACATTTGCTTGCGTAATTTAAGTCCCTGTGGTAATTCCCACTATAAAATATTCAAGCAACGTGACTAATCTATGCAAATTTTAGTTTGGAAATGCCATCTACGGAATACCTTATAATATATTGAATCAGGTTTTTCTAATTATTTTCCTTCAGAAAATACAAGTGGGAAAATCAGATACATGAAATTAACATTGTATTTAAAATTGCATTTTGTTTAACCCAAAGCTTAAACGAGTTGATGAGCAGGCAGGCATAATTTTGACGACACACAAATATGGTTAACGTTATAATATAAAGCTGTCTGATAATGCCTACCAAAGAAAAAAGAATAGGTACTTCAAATTGCAAACAACAGAACGAAATCCAGCGATCGACATGATGATAGAGGAAATAAATTTGATTATAATAGGTATAATATGTACATGAAAAAGAAAACAGCTCGAAGATTAATTGCGATCATTAGTGATCTCCATAATCTTTAGGTTACTTTTATACTATTAGGTACCTTCAACGTATGTTATTATCATACTGTCTATATTCAGATCAAAAAAATCATTATTACTCATAACCACGACAACTGGAGTTCGTCGCTCCTGACCACCCGACCAACCACGAGTCGGGGCTTCCCCAGTGGACGCGCGTTTATTAGAGAGAACATTATTCGTACATGACTGACATTCGTTCTGATCATTGACATAATATACAGGGTATATCAAGACTGCTACCGAAACGAAGCCGGGTGGTAGTTTAAGCGACTTCAGACACAATGCAACAGAAAAAGTTGCAAAAAAAAGCGTCAATTTTTTTTTTTGTAATTTTTTCCTATTGCCCTATTTTGGTGGTAAATACATTTTTTTCCTAAAATCATAGTGTATACCCTTTTAATTTATAAATACTCTAAGATATAAGAGAGTTTAAAATATTATTTTAGCAAAAACTATGGATTTACCACCCAAAAATGACGATCTTTAAAAAATCATAAAAAATAATTGTCGCGTTTCTATGCGAATTTTTAATTGCATTGTGTTTGTAGCCACTAAACTACCACCCGGCTTCGTTTTCGGTAGCAGTCTTGAGATACCCGGTATGGACAGGGCGAAGAGCGCGTAGAGTGTTCCAACGTAAGTGGTCCGGCGCTCCAGTGCATCTCCAGTGGAATATTGTTGAAATAGTCGTCGCTCGCGATTATTTTGTTTACCGTTATATTTATCATCGATTGGACAAAATCTATTACATTATGTTGATTTCATCTTAATTTCAGTATCTGGTTAAGCTGTATATGACCACGTCACTGAATATCGAAATAAACTCAGGTGGCTATCAATACGCTTTCGCCAGAATACTCGCATCCTTTCACTTCTTTATACAATATTATTTTATCCCACGACTCCAAGTTATTTAAAACGTAGCTTTTATTTCTTAAGTAATAGCCACGTACGATCTCTTAGGTCTTCAGAAAATTTGATTCTAGAGATTCCTAAGCACAGCACATAATTCCTAGATAAATCTTTTACAGTCCATGCTGCTCGCTTATGGAATGAGCTACCCCTGACAATAAGACTTGCTAAATCTCTGCCTATTTTTTAAGATATTAGTCAGAACGCACTATTTATCACAGCAGTAATATATATATATATATATATATATATATATATATATATACCGGGTATCTCAAGACTGCTACCGAAAACGAAGCCGGGTGGTAGTTTTAGTGGCTACAAACACAATGCAATTAAAAATTTCGCATAGAAACGCGACAATTATTTTTTATGATTTTTTAAAGATCGTCATTTTTGGGTGGTAAATCCATAGTTTTGCTAAAATAATAATTTTAACTCTCTTATATCTTAGAGTATTTATAAATTAAAGGGTATACACTATGATTTTAGGAAAAAATGTATTTACCACCAAAATAGGGCAATAGGAAAAAATAACAAAAAAAAATTGACGCTTTTTTTTGCAACTTTTTCTGTTGCATTGTGTCTGAAGTCGCTTAAACTACCACCCGGCTTCGTTTTCGGTAGCAGTCTTGATATACCCTGTATATATATATATATATATATAATATGTATTTTCTCTCATATATAAATTTTTTCGTTACGTTTATAGTATAATATATGTAGTAAAGTCACATTTTACTTTGTGTAGTATATTTAAGTGTATACTTGTATTCTTAGATTATATACTCGTCTAGATGACACATCACACCTCACCGCACGGCTCAAATAAAGTCTACCAAATTTGGTAGACTCGCTTCTCACGTACGTCAGTGTCATTTGAACTACATATGGACACAGAATACTAACAGAAGTCAAGCTTGAGTATGTACTTCATTTTTGTTGCCACACACTACGCTCGGCGTTAGCGCAAGGGTTGTTAACTCTGGCTCATGCGAAAACACGTATCGTGTTAATAGTACTCGTATCGTTTGATGGAATTTTTAAAACAAAATATATAACACACAATAATACAATAAATAAATTTTAATTTTATTTATGAACTCGTTGATAATTTGTTTCATTCATGCATAATTCTAAGTTTTTTTAAATTGTATTTGTATAATATACGTTTTTTTATGAATTTATATTGCATTTTTATAATTTGGTGTTTTATATTACATGTGTAATCACTTTTATTCATTTGTTCCATCTTTGCACAAAACATCTCACTATTTGCGTGCCCGAAGCGGGTGACACTCGCGCTCGCAGTGGTCTCGAGTGGTTTGAAATATCGTGTCGGTGAACGCTGTCAATGTGTGCGTTGATTTGGCGCGCTTTGTATGAAGCTTGACTTCTGTTAGTTTAGTATTCTGTGATATGGATAACGTGCTCCCGAAAAATAATTAATTATGCCGGTTTGTGCTGTCGAATTGTATCGCAATTGTGTGGGAAAACTGTATAATAATACCAATATCACTTTCTATCGGTAACATTATTGTTAAACCACTATTATTTGAAGAAAACATGAACTTTTAATTCATTATTTTGAAGATGAGTTTCATTGGCCAGTGTTGTCAATTTATTACTAGGAAGATTTGTTGAAAACTATGGGAGAAACTATAAAACACAAATATCATTACATAATATTTCGATCAGAATAACAACAAGAACAATGGCATTATTTATTTCTGTATCAGCCCATATACGTCCCACTGCAGGGCACGGGCCTACTCTACAATCGTAATCGATTGAGAGTGGTTAGGCCATATAGTCCACCACGCTGGCCTAGTGCGGGTTGGCATTATTTATTTATTTAATGAGTTAATAATACTTACCTACACGATATTAATGAAACCCACGACGACATGCACTTCATAGTAATTTTATTAATTCTTTGCCTTGCATGTGTATTACCATTCAAAATTTCACAAACGGGGTACTGCTTTTGTCATCTTTGAAGAAACAGCGAGAACTTATTTAAGGTCCTAATAATATTTTTAGACTTCCTACGAATTCCGTACTAGCAAATTGCTGGAGAGACATTACACAGCGGAAACGAAAAGAAGACCATTCGTAGCCTCACATGACTTCAGTTGTGTGTTCCGAACATTTTACTTATGATGATTTATATTTTACATAAATACAGAAATCAGATAACAGCCCAGGCAATAAATCCAAAGAGTAATTCTATTCGGAAACAAACACTAGGAGATGGGTTTAGATCTTTATTGTTTTTACTAAATGCGTTATAAATATAATTAATAGTATGATTACTTTAAATAAAGAAAAAATATTTTATTTAACCTATTTTGTATATCAAATAATAGGGAAAAGTTAAGTTAATAATCTGGAGTAGGCATCCCTAAACACACACACCTTGACAGTTGGATTACAATAATTACACGACCGGTACTCACACATATCAACGAAAGTGAGGACACTTTTAGCGCATCGTTTGTTGACATTGCTCAATCTAGACGAGTATATAATCTAAGACTTGTATTATATACTAGCTGACCCGGCCACGCTTCGCTTTGCCTTGGTTATCATAGGATTCATATTGTATTCAATTATTTAGCATAATAACTTGAAACCTTGTATGCCTACACTTGACGTAACTATCCTGCTGTCCTGCTAAATCCCGTCTTACCCGTCTGTTCAGTCTCTTCTCGATCCGTCCCGTCCTTTCTCTTCATTATCCATTCCGTCTTATACCGTGCATTTACACTTCGTCCTATCAAATCTGCCAGCTATTCCAGTTCTCTCCCGTACCTCCCACTCTATTATATCCCGTCTCTCCATATCCAAATAGTGTGCCTTATGAATTTTTGACATTAAAAAATTTCGTGATTCTGATTATCCATGCAATATTCCATCCCTTATTTTACACCCACAAAGCTGCTTTTCCAAAAATATTGCAAGTAATATTTAGGTAAAATATAACCTTTCTCACTAAGAGACGATACATTAATTTCTATCAGTGAATTATAGCGAAGGAAAAGCTACTGTAAAAATTCGTGATAAAGTGACATTCGATCTTGAAAAGAAGTAAATATAACTTTTACGTGTGCAAATTATTTATTAAATTTTCTCTATGTAGCTTGATATATTCTCCTTAGTTCACACAAAATACATTATTGAACGCATTATTTGACAACCAATTTAAACGTCAATCCGTTTAATTAATGTCACTAATTTACATCTTTAAAATCTAAAATATGCCATTAATCGAATATTGTGGATATATGTTGTCGATTCGAAACCTTTATTTAAATACGTTTTATAATTTGAGGGAAGAGTTTACCGTATCGACGGGATGAACATTAAATGTTGACAGTTACGAACCCATGAACATTTTGTATGAGAAAATGTTAATAAGCTAATAGAAACTCGGGAAACCGGGAACGTGATAAAAAGTATCCTATGTCCTTCTCCTGGTTCTAAGATTCCTCACCACCAATTTTCACCCAAGTCAGTTCAGCCGTTCTTGAGTTATAAGTGGAGTAACTAACACGACTTTCTTTTATATATATAGATATACAGCCGCTGCCAATAAACAATCCCAATCCAAAATTTGCCGTTTTAGATTGACAGTTCAATCTTTTTTCTGTTACTATATTGCCAATAATCAATCTCAGTAGTGAAAATCTATGGCAACATGACAAGAGACCAATCGAAAAGTAGAAAACAATCCAGATTGACTTCAATCTAATTTTTTCGATTGATTATTGGCATCGGCCGTAAGTGTCTATTTATATAGCTTTTAGATGTAGAGATCGCCGTTAGCGATAAGGCCGCCGTTGTACGTACTTATGTTATAAGTCCCTTATTTGTAAAATTATTTTTATATTTTTTGTGTACAATAAAGAATTATAAATAAATATATGAGAGTGGTTGGGGCCATATAGTCCACCACGCTGGCCTAATGCGGGTCGGAGGACTTTACATACCATAAAAAATCGTACAAATTCGATATATTTTGCAAGGTTTCCTCAAGATGTTTTCCTTCACTGCTAAAGTGGAATAGAATCACCGTCTCAAAATAATTTCTGTTGTTTGAAAATATTTAGCGATTCATAAGAATTTCTATGGTATGTAAGTCCGCCAACCCGCACTAGGCCAGCGTGGTGGACTGTATGGCCTAACCACTCTCAATCGTATTCTCGATTGTAGAGTAGGTCCGTGCCCTGCAGTGGAACGTATATGGGCTGATACAGATACAGAAATATTTACTAAAACAAGTACGATGAATGCACTACAATGCATCTGGTGAATACGTGCAGTCCAAATAATGTATTCTTTATTTATTCGAGTCTGGATCATTTACATGTGGAATGTATACGTAGAAACTCAAATACAAAACAATTGTAGTGCAAAACACGTGTATAAAAACACATAAATATACCAAAATACATTCCCACTTAGGTTTCAATATTTCGACCATAAATTCTTGACTGCCTTGATGGCGCAGTTGTACTATGGTGATTGCAACGCTCTCTCTCAACGTCTCGGGTTTGAATCCCAGGTCGGATAGTGATATTGAATGTTTCTATTCAATATCCCGGAATCAGGAATTTGCGAGACGTTATGGCGATTTGGGGCCCTACTTTATTCATCCGAACGAACGAACGAACGAAGTTCGAAACTTCGGACAAACGAAGTTTTTTTATACGATACGAATGTATCTATTCTGTAAAAGTTCGAATTTGTATAACGTACACCGTAACTATAAGTCTATGGTTACGACCATAAATCAATAACGACCATAAGTTTTATGTAGGTACATTCGTATCGTATAAATACTTCGTTTGTCCGAAGTTTCGAACTTCGTTCATTCGTTCGTTCGGATGAATATAGTAGGGCCCTAGGCTCGCCCCTTATCATATCGTGGGACAGAACACAAGGCGATTTGTGGGTACTGAGTTTTTTGGTAACACCTCAGGCTTACCCCTACTGGAAAACGGCGTGAGTTTATGTACGAAATCTTTAAAAATTATCTATTGTCTTGTATAATAACGCATTACAATGCAAGGATGACACCATCTTTGTCCGTTGCTATCGATTAAACCATTCAAATATTAGCTTAGCATACCGAATGGTTACAGAGGTGTGTAACCCGAATACACGTAAGCAGGAAGTTAACAATTCGGTGCATTTTGCAGTTTTAATATAAAGCGTACTACACACCGAACCCGCCGGAACTTCGTGGGTACTACGAAGAATAGAGTTTTTTACCAACCCATTTAAAAAAATAAACTGAACGGTGAATTTTGTGTGTAATTTTATATGTGAAAAATAGTCAGTTTTTCTGTTTACATATTCTGTGGGGTGCAATTAGCAATAGCAGAAATATAGAGCATCCTAAGGCTTCAAAAATAACAAGGTGGTGATGTTACTTTGAAATAGCAATAGTTCTTATTACTAGTGTGTATTGCACTCAACGCTCTGTTATGTATGGTGGAGTTTGTTAGCATTGTTAGTACCTAATATTGAAGTATTGTGGAATTTTTATTGCATAGATCCGGCAATGAGGTAAACGGCTTATTTGATGTTGGTTAATTATATCCGCACGTGAACATCGACGACACTTAACATTAAGTGGCAAATGTGTGTTGTTGACCTTTCAAAAGGAAGAAGGAAATGAATGGAGGAAGACAATAGTATTTGGCTCTCTGTAATCTCATTCACTGAACAAAACAAGACAGCTTAACAGTTGCATCATTTTTTATTCCAATTAATGGCGAAACGAGCTTTCCATTCGGCTGGTAGGAAGCGATATGACAGCTCATGGACAGTAACAAAATCAAACAACACTTTAAATTACAAACCAATGCTTGGCTCTCTACTGCGCTCGCAATCCTGATACATAAGATGTTAAGTCTCAATATATTCAGTAAGTAGTTACTCCGGTTATAATGTTCTTTAAACCGAAACACAATAGTTAATTTACCCTGCTGTTTGGCGAGAGAAATAGACATTGCAGTGGTACCTAACCAGGCGGCCTCTCACATATGAGAGACCTACCACAATGTCGGTTTGTTGAGGGACAAATATACCACTTTAGTAAAGCCAGTCCGTTCTTTTTTTTAATAATTTATAGCCCAAGCGTTTGACTATAATCTCATCTGATGAAAAGTGACGATATAGTCTACGTTGTTATACGTCTACCTAGAAACTTAGAAAATAACAAAAACCTAGGTTTTTTAACAATTGAATTTATTTACACCTACGACTCAAAAAGTTGGCAAATTGTGTAGACTACACTTTATATTCCGTATTTTACATGTTAGATACAAGTTTTCTTCTTAGATTTCTTCGGTGGCGTAGTTTTACTACGGTACGGCTACAAAGCTGAGGTCCCGGGTTCGAATTCCGGGTCGGTCAATGTGACATTGGTATTTGTATTCATTATCATACCAGAGTCAGGAATTTGTGCCGATATGGCGATTGTGGAATATACAAGGCGAAATGTGGGTGTCCTGGCAACTCTGCCTACTACTTCTGGGAAAGAGGCGTGAATTTATGTACGTATGTTTCTTCTTAGCTTACCTTTGTTTGAGTAGCATGAGTAGTATACTAAATATAAGATCAGCCAAACTAAACCCTCCTGCTGTCATAGACATGACTTTCAAAGTTCGACCTTTTACAGCGATACATAAGACAAATGAGAAGAAAAAGTTTCTTATTCCAGTCGCAATATCTGTACAAATAATATTTGTGAATCGCAGGTATGCGTTTCGGGTCTGAGTGTTTCTCGATCTTAAAACTCTCTTGTAGTTTCTGATGCCCACGACACAAGACTCGATCGAAGTGTGAGGTCAAGACTATGTATGTGACTACTGGGTGTATTTATACATACATGCATACATAAACTCCGTCCCACCATGTGATAGGTGGCGAGTCCACATCGGGCACAAATTCCTGACTCTCGGCTGATAAAAAAAATTCAATATCACTGCCCAATCCTGGATTCGGACTCGAGCAGCTTTGTCAGCGTACCCTAGTACAACTACGCCACCGAGGCAGTTAAATACACCCTTATTTATTAATTAAATATTAATATAAAAATTGATTTAAGTGCCTTAGTTGCGTTCATTTCCTTCCTATTGTACAATAAGGCATAATTAATTAACAGACCGGCTTAACTGATGGTAAATAGACGATGAACATCTAAAATACCAATCGGTTCGTAAATATGCTAGCTGCAAATATTTACTCAGCCAACCAAGACGTGATATTACGTGGCTTAAAACGTTAATTACTTAAATGCATAACAGAGACTAAAATATAACCCCCTTATTCATAAGAAATCGCTAGTCAACCTTATACATTTATATAGTTAAATCATGTTATGAGAAGATAAAACATGTATTAAGTTGTGCTATTCATATTGGTTATTTCTACTTAACTATTATATTGACACTTCAAAGAAAACAGTGATTTCATTCACTTGCCAGTAATATCAAACGTTCTGTGCGTCCAGCTGACAGACATCCGCCATTTTTCTGCTTTCAAATTTGCTTAAACAAGGGTCTCGGCAATTTTAAAGTTAATGAGCTGTTAAATCACCAATTAGTGATTTTTGACGTCTATGAATAACGTTTTTTGAGTCAGCTTTACTGGTGGTAGGTCTCTCATATGTGAGAGGCTGCCTGGGTGGGTACCACCGCAATGTCTATTTCTCCCGTCAAACAGCAGTTTAAATGCACTGGTGTGTTTCGGATTGAAGGACATTGTAGCCAGAGTAACTACTGGACATATTGAGACTTAACATCTTGTGTCTCAGGATGGCGAGCGCAGTGGAGTGCCAAGCATTGCTTTGTGATTCATGGTGTTGTTTGGTTCTGCCACTGTTCATGAGCGGTCGCATCGCTTACCATCAGGCGAACGGCATGCTCGTCTCGCGGTTAACTGCAATAAAAAAAGAAAAAGAACTCATATTAACGGCATTTGGAAACTGCGTTTAGTCCTTATGAATAAAGGGAAAAGCAAGTACGAAGTCGGTAAATGACTACAGAAACTCTAGGAGGCCTTCGTCCAGCATTTGCCTTTCTATAAATGAAAATTGTGATAGGCAGAATGCAGATCACTTTATGAGTAATGTAACTATAAAAATCTAGAAACCTATTGCATTGTGCGCAAGATAGCAACATTCCAGAGGTGTTAATTATATGTCCACGGTCGTATCTATCGTAAAATCTGTTTAAGCACTAGAATAAGACGCCACAATTTGAATAGCTTCATAATTGAGACGAAAATAAAAATGACGACACCGGCGTTACGCTTTTTGCTTCACATTCATGGTAAGTGTCCTATTTGTCCCATGAATATGTGCATGACTTGCTCAAAGATTACTAGGATAATGTTTTTGAACGACATGCCTGCTAAAGAATTTTGCCATAAACAACAACTTTAATAATGAGATAAAAACTCTATAGTCTGCTAAGTATTTTTAAACGGTTTTATTGAGCTCACCCCGTTTGTTGGGTCAAATTTAGTAATTGATATTTAACCCTCTTCCCGTTAACCGATTGATCTGAAATTTGGTATACGCCTTTGATTCTGGTGACAATACGATTATCCATATTCAATATTATTGTAAATCCAAGATGGCCGCCGCTACAAGATGGCGGACAACTTAGTTTTTTTTTCAATCCCATCAATATGGGTATCAAATGAAAGGGCTTGTCAAGTAAAATTCAGTGCACTATACAAAATCAAAAATCAAAGATGACCACTGCTACAAATGTGCGGATAATGTATTTTTCAATCCCATCAATATGGTATCAAAATAAAGGGCTTGGTAGTATAATACAGTATACTATACAAAAATTACAATATGAATCTCCCACCCAAGTCAAGAACTCAACGAATTGAATAGAATGAGAAATAAAAACTAAAAACTTAAAAATAAAAAAAAGAAAATTTTTTTAAGTTAAACGGTTTTATATTGCAGATAATGTACTAAAAGCTAAAAAATAATTTTAAACACATGCATTGATTAAACTAAAATAAATCGTGGGGCACGTCCACTTTAATGAATTTTAACCCACTTTAATATTGGACGTGCCCACGATTTTATTTTAGTTTAATCAATGCAGTGTTTAAAAATATTTTTTAGGCTTTTAGTACATTTATCTGCAATATAAAACCGGTTTAACTTAAATTTTTTTTTTTACTTTTTATAATTAATTTATGCCTAAGGTTTTTGGTTATTGAGTTAACTAAAAAATTTCGTCATACTAAGTACGTCATTTTTAACCGACTTAAAAAAGGAGGGTTTCAAAATAGGACCAATGCCTTATATTAATTAAAATTTACATATTTGGTACTTTTTACCCGCCTTCAATATGTTACCAATATATTTGATTTGTGGGCTAGTCAAGTCAATAAGCAATTATTCAACATGTACAAGTACCATGAAATAAATATGTATATTTATTTCTTCTATCACAATACAACGATAATGTGCATATTACGAGTACATACTCTAGTATACATAAACTAGTAATAACTTACAGTTACAGTATTCTTAAAAAACATAAGTCGAACCTAAAACCAGTCCCTATTAAATATTTCAGTGCTTTTAAACAATTACGCGTTGGTGAAAACCCGCAACTTTACGTTCGGGTAAATACGTAGCTATACCTACATTTTTTAGTTGCATTGTGTTTGAAGTCACTAAAACTACCACCTGGCTTCGTTTGCAGTCGCAGTCTGAGTCGGTAATAATTTACATATAATATATTCAAAAAGTATGGTAAAATATGGTATGTAAGTCCGCCAACCCGCACTAGGCCAGCGTGGTGGACTATATGGCCTAAACACTCTCAATCGTACTGTCGATTGTAGAGGAGGCCCGTGCCCTGCAGTGGGACGTATATGGGCTGAGACATATATATATATATATATATATATATATATATATATATATATATATATATATATATATACATATTATATATTCAAAACAAAACTTTATTAAATTGGTAATTACAACACTCATTTTCCGTTTGCAACAATTCATGACATATTGTGGTATATGATTTTTGAAGTAAAAGTCTGCAAGTTATTGAGTTTTGTTTGAAGTAAGATTAGGTGCGTTTAACACGCCCTGATGACCTGAATTCAGTACAGTTATCCGGCAAACAGTCAACAGGCGCCCGCCATCGTAATGTGTTTCCAACGACCGCAAGGAAATAAAAGCGACACTTAGCTGTTAGTTTCTACATAACGTCCAAATATAGAAAAAAATACAATCCTGTTCTTTCTTGTCACTTGGCTTATTAATTTTTAAGCTAATTTCACGACCACCAGCTTAGCTTTAACCTCTCCAAATGTTAAATCTTGAGTTATCGAATGTCTTCTTCGTTTGAACTGAATTCAAAAGTCATTCGAAAGGGATAAAACATACGATAACTAATATAGGTTTTAAGACTTTTAGTGACCCCGCATCGCGAGATTTGTGATTCGAAATCGACAATGGGATTCTAGAGCATGTATGTTTGTCGCTAACCGGGCGAATAGTTATGTGTCTACAAAAGTAAACGGGTAGCAGTGCTTTGGAGTAGACAGAGACTTAAGAGCGACTAGTGTAGAAAATAAATATAATCGAACTTTGTGTAAATTGTACATTTATTTTTATATTGAGTTCTCATTATACTTATTTAATTTTTGTGTGCAATGAGTGTATATAAATAAAATATATTAATCTTTTTCCATGTTCCTAATTGTACAATAGCTGCATAGTTCACACACGACTTGGTTATCACACATATTCTTCATAGTTAAAAGCATGAGTGAACGTACTAAAAATAACTGACATCAACGTATTTCAGTACAGCATAGCCTTTTACGTGAGAAACGATAAATTACCCGACGACAAAGACCATCGCCTTATACATGATGGATATACTTCAATTATGAAACAAAAAGGGGTGCATATCTGCTCTATCCTGAGGAGTTAAAATACCTTGGAAATCCCTGCTTGTCCATGGAAACTAATAGAACTTCTTGAAGGGCCATGCACACTTCAAGCAAGGCCAGGAGGACACTTAGAGCCGAAGCTGGCGCGCGAGGCATGATTTGCGGGCCAGCCTCGTAGTGCGGATGGCGTTTGCCTCGCGAGCCAATCTGAACATCGCTCTCTACTTACTGCTCAACCGAGCAACTCGCGAGCGGCCTTGCGATGTCGATAGGCAGCGTAAGACTCTTTCGACAAATCGGTCCAACTTTATCTTAGCTGTAGTTTATGAACAATTAAGCTTCAGGATTCTCAAACAAGCCCGCATCAAACTTAAAGTACAAATAAATAAACACAATATCCCGGCATCTGCTGGTCGCCAGAACTTAATCCTTCGAACAGCAGGGTGCGCCACGAGTAAAGGAAGTCAGCTTGAATCCTAGAAGTTGTTTAATTCCCCTTTCCCCTGCAATTATCTCCTTATCAATCAGGTAACATGACAGGAACATCCTTCACACATGGTTCAATTTTCAATAGAGATTACATGAATCATACGGGGAAAAACTTGATGTACAGGATACCGTCTTAGTCATTGCCATCGACAATTGTAATGTATGTAGAAATAAAATGACTGACTCACAAATTTACTTTTATAAATTGAGTAGTTGTTACCAAGGGTTGGATAATTGATAATGGCTGTGGACTGTTTTAGATCTATGACTAATCCCAATGACTTCATTGCATTGTTTTTTTATATTGTTATGATTCTGATGAAAGTAAGAGAGAGAGGAAGAAAATAATTTACTTTCACTGTGAAATATGTGGTATATCCTGTAATGTTCCATCCTCTCTCTCATTTCATTTTATGCGGCAACGCATTAACTATCGTATATATTCTGTTTGCTGGCAGATGTTGGATGCGACAAGCCGAAAAGAAGGTGAAATGGTGCAGTTTGGATGAGAGGCCTATGTTCAGCAGTGGACATTAAAAGGCTGATAATTATGATATATTCTTGGATGAAGGTAGATTAATACCTTTAGTTGGACCCTCTTCTCGATTGCTACACATTTGTAACAAGAAAATATTTAAAGGGATTATTTTCTTTGATGCCTTTCTGTATGATGGAGTAGTATTATAATTTAAAACACGTAAACAAATAACGTAGGTATAATTTGTCATGAAGTGCCAGATACTTTGCATAACGTTAATGAGCAGTGCTTCGTCTGTATTGCATGTTTTCATTGTAATTTTTAAGCGTTGTCATTTAACAATATACATACAGACATTATGTTTTTAAATATAATTATATACCCAAGAGTCTGTACATACATTAAATGGTCTGAATTTGATCCCCGGCAATAACATATCGTCTGTGTCAAGGGCACCAGAAACTACGACAGATTTTGGCGTGTACAACTCAGATTCGGAACTGTAATTAGTAGTATTAGTACTGAATTAGTAGAACGTATACTTGTAAATCTAAATATCAATGAGTGGAGTCCACCGGAATAGAATCACTGTCTTATAGAAAACTGATGACAAATTGAATTTTATCGAAAAGTTTAGTTCAATAACTGAGATCGCCGGAGATTCTGTAACTGGTAAGTAATAAGTAATACATACATCTAAAGAAACCTTATTGTCACAAAAAAAATATAATTACCAAGTCTCGATAGTTGTGTCTTACAGGAAGACGAGAAATTCGTAAAAAAATCTTAGAAAACTTTTAAAACGAATTTTCAAAGCAAATACTAATTTTAAAAAATAACTAAAATTCACGATTATGTTACGTCATTTATCGTAGTTTTAGATGATATATCAGGTAAACTGCTACCTGAAGAGTGTGTGCCGGGTCAAATCGTGGACATATCAACTTGATGTCAAGCAGGCGACGCCACAGAGACGCCCAAAAAATAATAGCAGATGAAGATCGTGCTTAATTGACGGGTACCTTAATTCGTCATAATCATCTCAGCCACAGGAAGTCCACTACTGAACATAGGCCTCCACCAAGAATCTCCACATCAACCTGTTGGAAGCGGCCTGCATCCAGCGACTTTCTGCAACTTTAGCTAGGTCGTCCGTCCACCTTGTAGGCGGGCATCCGACATTTCGCTTGTTAATTGGCTAAGATATATTCTTGTGTATCAAAATTCGTGTTTTATTTCATGTAAATGTTACAAAGGCACAATTACTGTACTAATTCGATAGCCTTTCGTACTTTACAATAATTCTGCTAACATTATTATAATACAAAAATATAAATATATTTCGCATTTTTGGCCATAAAAGTACCATAACAGGTAAGTAATGGCATAGTACTGTAACTAGTCTAAATGCTAGCTTGTCTAGGTAATTATGCTAATTAGGAACAAGTGTATGGTTACGTCAAACTTGTTCTATGAATGTTCTCACGTCTGTAAAATAAACATTCAAAATGGAGAAATTATGTGCGAATTTTATGATGGTTCCACTAATTTTTTAATATACTAGCATCCCAGTCCAGATCCTCTTGTTCGATACAAACAATCAAATATTCCTCTTTATAATATTACTTAGTATAGATAGTATAGGAGTATAGACCAATGAATTTTTATTTTTACTGCACCCAAGTAATATCAATGTAAGATTTTAGGTAGTATATGAAACTGGAGTTATTGAAAATGTCTGTATTGAAAGTAAAGCAATGTAAATGGTGATACAACTTTATATAATACTGAAAATGTATGTAAGGAATATTCTCTTGGAACTTTTTGAGTTGACTAATAATTTGTTTCTTAGTCAGCAGTTAGTCAGCCCCATGTGTCTAAAACATCCATATACCCACTAAAAAGATGGTACTAAACACTAAAACCATTCCAAGTGTAAGTAATTAGGAGAAGAGAAAGTCTCAACAGTAAAACAGATACAAAGGAATGGAGAAAGCTTGAGATGAGGGCTGTGGCTGTCAAATATGTTTAGTAAAAGAAAGTGATAGTTAACAGGAATATTTGGTTTGAGAATCGTAATCAAACATTGACTTGAAAACATGTATTGTATCTCCTACATTTCACGTGCCACCTTACCCAATTTACAAGCGCTTCCATTTTTTTTTATTGCATTTAATGGTGAGACCAGCAAGCCATTCTTCTGATGGTAATACAACCGCTCATAAACAGTAGCAAAATTCCACTGCGCTCGCCATCCTGAGACATAAGAGGTTAAGTCTCAATATGTCCAGTAGTTACTCTGGCTACATTGTCCTTCAATCCGAAACACTACAGTGCTTTTTCACTGCTGTTTCACAGGAGAAATAGACATTGCTGTGGTACCTACCCAGATGGCCTCTCACATATGAGGTACCTACCACCAGTAAATATATTCTCTTTTTACGATTGTTGATGCCTTGATGTATGAGATGATGTTGAATGTTGTACAGTGCCATTGGCTAACTCCCATACAAATGTTATCCATGATGCAAGTTGATTAGTGCAAATGAAACTTTATCACTTACATCAAGGTGTTAATTACTATTGTAGAAAGAGAATAGATAGGAAGAGCTTGTAAATTGGCTAAGGGGGCTGAACTTTTAGTGATAGCTGCTATTGCAAAGCAGACTTGTTCTGTACAATTCTGAGTATGTGGACAGTTTCAAATGAAAAGCTGCCAATAAGTAATAAAAGAATAATCAAGCATGAATGTCTGGAAAATATCACTCTTATTAAAACAGGGAATTGTCACACTCAACTGAATTTTAGCTTCCTATTTTAAACACAAATTCCTTAAAAAAAAATTGCATCAAAATGCCTGTTGATAAACACAGTACATTGTATGCCTTGAATCTATGCCAAATGTTAATGTTATATAACTGTATATAGCATACCAAAATAGAGTTGTAATATGTTACATGTACATTTGTAAATGAGTGTGTGTGAATTACTTATCTGTTTGATAATAATAGAATGCATTTTTTTATTTCTGGAGATTAAAAATAGCACTGTACCTGTGTAAGTATACTAGTATTTCAGCTTATGATATGAATAGAAGTATGAATAGAAATGTCACAAAATATAAAAATAGGTTTTTAAGTAAATAATTAAAGATTTTTTAATAAATTCGACATATCAAATATTTAACCCTGATTTATTTAAAATGGTATACATTTTATAGCCTTTTTTAAGCGTCAATGCAAAGATCAGAAAAACAACTTTCATTGTATGAATTCATATAGCACACTGAAAGCAAGATTAATGAATGAAATTACAAAATTAACTGAAGAGATATTACAATAAACCTAAAACGGATTTTAATTATTCGCTGTTTCATTATTGTAAATAACTACATATGTGTAAACAAAACTTTTACATTTTACGTCGTTCGGCAGGTAACAAAAACTGGTTTTAGTAATAACATGATAGTTCGCTGCATCATAAAGCTGTCTGGTTAGTGTAGATTATTTTACATCGATTTTTTCACGTCATTTATTCAGTAACGTTGAGCCGGTACGTATACTTTCTAATTCCAAATAATTACCTTATTAAAGATCCGTCTCCAATATAAATCCGTCGGCGTCAACGGCATAGACACCGAAGTATCTCGTTGTAAAGAAGGCATTTTCGTAAAATTACGCGTGTGTACAAAAACAATATTTTTTTCGGCAACTAACACAAACTTCTACTGTTCACTGATGATTAAGCATGATCGATTCGTCCGAACACGATAAGATAGCGTCTCCTAGAATCACTTGATATTTTTATATCATAAATTTCGTCCGTATTTACATTAAAATATAAGAACGGAGAACATCATCACTCGAAGTACCGTTAGCAACTGAATTATGAATGGGATGGATTATGGAATTCCAGATTTTGTTTGTAGATGATGGCCAAAAGATTGTTTCCGACCAACTGTCATTTAAAACTAATTTTGTTCTTATTTCTAGGTTCCGTATCGAATAAAGCTGTTTGATTGGCAGTTTTATAATAAAAGTTGAGTTATTAGCCAATGATAGGTTGTGCATGCGCGAGCAAACTATGATTTTAAAAATGCGTTCAGAAATGTATGTTTGTTTTGAATGAAATAAAACTAGAAATAAATCTTCTAACAATTTGTCTGTTTCGAAATAAACCATTATTTACTTTTCTATAATTTAATGAAATATATTTGTAGTTTTAAATGAAAATATAAATGTTTGGATGTTATTCAATTTGAAATTATAGAACGCAACTATTGTTGCCATAGTGATTCTGGTAATATAAACAAAGTTATGTCAGATTCAAGGACATTTATTCACTCGTCTGTGGATATTTGTTTCCACTGTGGTTTCCACTTGCCACACATAAAAGTTTTACTACATAATTGTAAATTTAAAATATGAATGACTTCCATAGAAGTAATAAAATATCTGGAATCCACTGGCTTAAAAATCCGGTTGAAGATTTAAGAATAGTGTGAGTTCGCATGTGTGATGTGTAATCTATAATCTTCGTTCCAAATAAAGGCTAAGTTTTATTTGAAAACTAAGAAATAAAGTTTTACAGGTTTATTATTTATACAAGTAATTAATCTTTACTAATTACAGGATTACAGTGAAACTTTTGGATGGTATTATAACTTTACCAAAGTATGAAGACTACATAAATGGGACAAATGCAGAAAATCTAAGTTTGGAACAAACTAGCCAAGAATACGTTTTTAGTGGCAACAAAGGAGTTTTAGTAAATGGGAAACAAAACACTATAGCGAGACTGGGAACTGTAATACAGACAAAGAACTGAAATATAATGAAATGCTAAAGAATGCAGACTTTGAACCATCTAAAGTTTTCACTTTCATACATGATGATTTGTATCTACCTTTGCCTGAGGATATTCCAAATACAAAATCAAGTGTTCTAAATTTAAATTCATGCATGGAACGTCTCAGTATTGAGCAGAAAATAGGAAGTGTAATAGGCAACATCGAGCCAACTGTCTCAAAGGCCATTTATTGCGTAGTGAAGAAAATCTCGTATGTGAACAATGGACAGGGATGCATGTTGTTTACGATAACTCAGACTATGATGAGTATGTATATGTTTTTTTATTGCAGTTAATGGCGGGACGAGCATGCCGTTCGCCTGATGGTAAGCGATACGACGGCTCATAAACAGTAGCAACATTCCACTGCGCTCGTCATCCTGAGACATAAGATGTTAAGTCTCAATATGTCCAGTAGTTGCTCTGGCTACAATGTTCTTCAATCTGAAACACAACAGCGCATTTAAGCAGTGTTGTTTTCACCAGAGAAATAGACATTGCGGTGGTACCTACCCAGATGGCCTCTCACATATGAGAGACCTACCACCAGTAATGTTTATAAAATAACCAAAAATAAGTGTTATAAGCCAATTAATACACCCTACTGGCACATACTTGCATCAACATACTGAAATAATGCCTTTTTACCTTAGAGTATTTATATATAGAGGGAGCGCTGTCATACATTCGCATTTTGAAAAATGTAGATATTATCTTGTTCATAATGTTTATAGCGCTCCTGTATTAGTAAAAATTGAATTAATTATTTAGCAATAAATTGCTATAAATTCCTTGATAGTTGAAATTATATTTAGCTATTATCCTTTTAAAACGAGTTTAAGTGAAATTAAATAGACATAAACAATTTATGTACAAAAAAAATCAAGTAATTTTATGTATGTTGCACAACCTGTACAAATATTAGCCAATAAGAGGGCAAAAAAAGGTGGCCCGGCACCACCATTTTTATCTATGTTTTTGAAGTACCATTGCTCCTCTATATATAAATACTCTAAGCTTTTTACATAGTATAGAAGTTTTCTGAAGCACATTACTGAACTACAATCACTATAAAACTTAAGGTATTTATGCTTTTTATCAGGCATTCACTGTATTTTTTTTAGCAGTGTTTCTGCAAGTGTCTTTCAAGCATGTTATTTGTCTTGAATAGACTTGGTCTGCAGTCTGCACTAGTAATTGGTCAATATGTTCAGTCATATTAACATATAAAACAAAATTTTTTCTTCAGCCATATATTGATATACCAATTTATATATATGTACAGCAAGCATAGTGTCAGACGCCCACCTGCAAGGTAGATGGACTACCTGGTTAAGATTACAGTCAGTTGCTGGATACAGGTCACTTCCAGCAGGTCAATTAAGATCCTTGGGGGAGGCCTTATTTCATACACTTCCTGTGGTTTAAGGTAAAGAGAGAGAACCAAACATGACTAATAATTTGAATTTTAAAATATTTCAGGGACTCAAACATTATCATCAAGAGGGAAGTCATTCTACTCTCTCTGTTTCACAACACAACACACAACTACCTAATTATATCACCAGATAATAATGACATTGTGATGAATCCATACATCATTGAGAATGAATTGGGACAGCCTCTGAACTATAAAATAGGGGTAAAGGTTTATTTTGAAGAAAAGGATTGTGGAGATGAACTTATGATTTTTGTATGTATATTGGTTGTTTTATTATCAAAAATATTAAATTCAAATAAGTAGTGACTAGTTCAGTTAATTGTTGCTCCTACTAATTCTCCAACCAACAAGGGCGGATCCAGCTTTTAGGCTAGGGGAGGGTCACATTATAGTTCATGTCAGATTTTATACCAAGGGTCATATCGTTCATGTCAGAACACTGGTTCCAATTTAAATACTCCAATTCATAATAATGACTTTTTAAAGTTTGTTACAGGCATGATTTGTGAACACACACATACTTTTTACTTTATTTATCGACATTATAAAGAATTAAATGTGTTTATAAATTTTATCAACAAGATAATTAATAAATTTGTCAATCTGGGGCCAGCCCAGGGGGGAGGGGTCATGACCCCATGACCTCCCCCCTGGATCCGCCTTGCCAACCACCTATTTATTTAGTGTTTGTTTACAAATATTTTGTAATTACTTGCCTCTTACTTGTCCTCATTTATGTACTTTAGACTAAAGCAAAATATTTTATGTTTACTGTCATGATAATTAGTCAAATTATTAATTTATGTCTTTTCTTTATCATTTTTCAGTTAACAAAACTCTACAAGAAATGGGAGAAGAAACTCAGAAGCCTTGTGAATTTCATCATGCCTCCTCTTGACAGAAGAAAATATTACGTATCACTCGAAATATTGAGCGCTGTTGATTTTGAAATGGACAATCTGTACATTGAGTATACTATCAAGGTTTGTAGTGTATTGTGTAAAGTAAAATTATTAATGAAAATAGTTCAAACTTCGAAATAATGTCGATAGATGTCGCTGTATTAAATTTCTATTTCGCATCTGTATCAGCCCATATATGTTCCACTGCAGGGCACAGGCCTTTTCCACAATCGAGAGTACGATTGAGTATTTAATCTATATAGTCCACCACGCTGACCTAGTTCGCGTTCGCGGACTATACATACCTTGGGAATTCATACAAATCAATGTTTTTCTTCAACATTATATTAATTTTGATTGATGGGGGTATAAATCAATATTAGTAACTAAATAATTGCTGAAGATCCTGAATTTCCTCTTAGCTTTAACAGTAAGCTATTACACGGCAGAATGTGGAATAAGCAATTTTAAGAAATATACCTACTCATTTATTTTAACATTTTGTGGATTTGACGTTGTTTTTACGCAATGAACTACCAAATAAATTAGATAAACGTTGAAAATCCTCTATCTTTAATAAAATACTATAACAAAAATAATTAAATGCAGTCAACAGTCACATACATAGTCCTGACCAATGACCCCACATTGAAATCGAATCTTGTGATGAGGTATCAAGAAGTACGAGAAACTTTTGGGTCTCACAAACACCCAGACCTGAGACAAATACCGTTGGATCGAACACAAATAGCTTTGGAACACACAAAAAATTAACGGTGCGGGGATCGAACCCGCGGCGTTTCGTTTCACAGCCGGCGTCTAACCAACTGCGCCACGGAGGTTGTCACATGATTGAATATTCAGACTATTAGGGGTAATTATCAATTAACAATTACCAGGCGTGGTATGATAGATTCCAGAGAGCACACAATGTGAGGATGCTGTTCACGGCAGAACCCATGTCAGTGAAGCTATGACACGCGATGAGACAGAAATTTGGAATTATGGACACATTATAGAACTCAATTTGGAGACGAATCTTGGAGGAGGTAATAATAATTATTAATCTCTAGGTTTGAAATACAATTATAATATATTCATTTCAATTTGTTTGTATGTACTCTTTTCATTACTTTTTATAATATTATAAATTGAGCGAAATAGGTAATAATAGCAGATGAAGAAGTTCGCTAGTTAATAACTGTAAGGTACTCTATATTTTATACAGGGTATATCAAGAGTGCTACCGAAAACGATGCTGAGTGGTAGTTTTAGTGACTTCAGACACAATGCAACTAAATTTTGTGCAAAAAATGTGACGATTTTTTTTGTAATTTTTTTTTTCTATCGTCATATTAGGGTGGTAAATATTTAGTTTATTCTTAAATAATAATGTAAACCCTTTATTTTACACAAGGCTTTAAATTATTAGTTTAGCAAAAACTATGGATTGACCACCCAAACTCGACGATATTTAAAAATAATAAAATAAAATTGTCGCCTTTCTTTGCGGAATTT